>JBCAUI010512814.1:0-25236 GCA_038406195.1 Haplosyllis anthogorgicola | reverse complement strand
TGTGTTATTGTGACTTAGACTGTCTTAGTATTTTGATAATGCCAAATGAGCTCAGGTCCATCTGGACCTATTTTTTTTCTTTTCTTTTCTTTTTCTTTTTTTTACTAGTAGATAACGGTCAATTTACATTATGATTAAAGGTGGCCCCTCAAAGTAGGTTTTGTTTAGTATGTTTAACAGAGCGATTTTATGAGCCAAGAACCTTAGTAACAAACCCTAGTAAGCATGCCCAAAAATGTCAACTTGAACGTCAGATTTGCATGTGTTTTGCTTCCAATTTCTGACCTTCACACACACATGTATTTTCGTATGTCTGTTGTTGCTAAACTTAACTAATAAACGTTCATTTGCGTACCTTCAACGGCAACAAATACATTCTGAGGACCTTATATTCCTGGCTGCAGCAAATCATGGTTTACAAAATTGCGCTGAAAGTGTACCTTTATAAGGGGTCTTTAATATAGTTCCTCGATTACATAAAACAGCTCTACATAAAGAAAATTTATGTGTGTGATAATAAATAAATAAATAATATATCCCGAATTGAGGTTGATATTTTGATCTAAAACATTTACACACATTTTATTGAGCTAGTAACATGCAGATGAAGTAGTAATAAATTTAGATTATTAACGTTGTCGGATTATTGTAGTGATATGTTACTGGGAGAAGATATAGAACGACAGAGTACTTGTGAATTAGAGGTTGATATCGTAGCTGCTGATATACTTAACCGACTTGAAGTCGGAGGTAAGATAAGAATGTAAATTTTTTTTTACATTACATTGCACCGACAGGATTTTCGTAGTGTGGGTGGCCATCGAAAAAAACCCCGTAAAAATAAGTAAAAATTAAACATGGTTCAGAAAAATTCAAACTATCCGTAAATGTCAATAAAGTTTCGATTTTTTTCCCCGATCGACTTGCAGCAGAACTGAATGATATGACCAGCATAACAATATTTTGTAGCATCGATTGGTGCCCAGTACCTTGTGAGGAAATACATTCAATCAAAAATTATCTTGCTAATCTTCTTATTTTATGGTGTATTTTACTTGCTATCAGATGGTGGTAAGTTTACATGTGTAGATGTTGAACTGCACTTTGATGTATGAAAAGAGTTTTGTGTCTTAGATGTCCACGTGAATTAGTCATTGATTTTGCCCTAAATGGGATGAAAAGCTACTTCTACTTCGAAAACATTACAGACTTTGTAAACATCCGCAACTGAATCGTTTTTTTTAACTATTAGGTGTTGTCGTATGCAGTGGCTGTGCTTAAAATTGATATTTTGCTTGTCAAGAAAAAAAAATCTCTAGTTCGTTTAGCAGTAGTTTAATAGTGTAAAGTTTTAAATTTCCATTTTAATTTGGGCTGATTTTCAGTTTTCAGTATTATCCCTTGATACGTCTTTGAAATTAAAGTTTTAAATTTATCGTTGAAAATTTTGTAGCTAATGTTGGTACAAACCCAGGGTTAGCAGCGCTGTGGGATGATGAGAGGCAGAGACAGAGAGAGCGCGGCGAAGATTCACAGATCACTCCTCCAGATTCACCTGGTACAGTTCTTCCTGCTTCAGGAGTGTGTGTGTACAGCAGACCTTCCTTTGGGCAAACACTCAATTTTGGGAAGAAAAATGGTCGCCAATGGGGTGGGGGTCTTGCAAGGAAGGGTTATTTTCTGTGTCGCATCTAAAGTCTGACGGCCATGCAAAGAGAGATTGGTCATGCAAAAGAAGGTCTGCCCAAAGAAAGTTCCAGTGTACTTGCACATATCTGTGTGCACACACATGCATGTGTGTGTGCATTTCCATGAGTTTCAAAATCTTCTTTAGCTATTTTGTACTTCAAATTTCGCAACCAGTAGAAATAAAAAGATTTCTTGTTAAAAAGGACATTAATTGATATGACATTTTAAAGTCACATTGTAAAAACAATGATAAACAGAATGCCACATGTATGCTGAAATATTTTTTTTGGAAATGAAAGATGAATGTGCATCTGAACGTTACAGACAATTATCTTCTTTCTTACAGCTGCCTGAACTAATTGGTAAATGAGACAGATTGCATGACACCCAAGTTGTATCACATTGTTTTCACATTTACGACATATGTATTTTACGATATTAATACATTATCTTCTATTTATAATCTAGACCGTGGAGACATACATTGGACGGATGCCGAGACTGAGTTGCAGGAACGGTTGCAACAGCTGGTCGTTGATTTACAACCATTTATGTAAGTAATTTTTGTACTGCAATAAAATTGGCGCTTTACATAGAGATAAGTTACTCCTATACAGTAAAATGTGTATTGGGCAAAAAAGTACGTTAACGACAGCAGGTGCATCCAATGATGTACAATGTACAATATAATATATATTTGTCGTACTTGCCGTTGGTAGAACTGCTGTCATCCATGTACTAGTTTTCAATCGTCAGTCATGATCTAATAGCATTCGGTACTCTTATTTGGCGTACTTATTATCAACCAAGTACTGTGAATCTTTGAAACAAGGTGCATGCGCGATAGACATATTACTCGGAAAGCTTAACATTTGATAGTGTCCTGAGGGCTGGAACAAGTGATACATTAGTCTAGCAGGGTAAAACTGTTGCCAACTATTATCCCTGCATGTTCATTTTGTATTGAGAGGCAAAACAATGAACATGGATTCAGAAAACTTGCTGTTACACATACCTTTCATAAACGATGAGAACTTGTCACATGAAAAAGTTCCGTAAATCTATTGTAAAAAATGGGGGTGCGCCACAAATAGGGAGTGCTCCTTGTTTCAAGGATTTACGGTACATGTACTTTTTGTTAGTTGTCATAAGCAGTGTACCTAATACAGATACAAAAATGGTACACGTTTGTCCAACAACTAGTGCTCCCAATGCACAGTCTTATTGTATGAAAGCATGATTACAATCGAAACTGTATGATATATCAATGATCTGACGAGTTTAATGTCAGTAGTTACGGCGATTACAACATTACGATAACAATATGTTGACTTGCCCTTTGATGATTCAGATGAAAAAAACTGTTAAATAAAATACACTTTCGATTTCACTTTTCGTTTTGCTGCTGATTTGGGCGACTTACAGTGGCAGTGGGTTTGCTTTTACCTTTGTTGTGTCAATTTTACATAAAAATAATTCACGTGTCTTATTTTTCAGAGATGAGTCAGACTCTGAAGAAGAACTGAGCCAGGCATTCCCTACAACTCCTTCATCACAGGTGGAACATCACATCTCGCTGAGAGGGGATGCAGGATCTCCGGACACAGACATACTGGATGAGGATGAAGACGAGGGGCCTGTTGTCAACGAGAAGTCTATACTGAAAGTTGTCTCGTCCAGTCAGAGTTTTCAAGGCACTGATCTTCCTGCTGTGCTGGGTAAGCACCGTTTGTAAATTTACTGTGGACTCAAAGTGATGTGACGTTCCTGAAACATATTTAAAGTATAAAATAGCTACATATTGGTTACCATAGCACAACTGCACTATTGATGTTAGCATGAGGTCAAGTGTAAGCAAACTAATGTTAGAAAGAATGCAGGGTGCAGAAGCACTGCAAACCGTATTTGTCTTTTTATGGCGCATGCATGCTCGAGTTATTTTTTGGGGGGCGCCTTATTTAAGTCATCCCTTTGACTAAAATGCGAACATATTTCAAGCCAGCAGCAAATAATAAACCGGCTACTATTGCATCCACTTCATACTATTTATCTAAATATTGTGTTTCATATGAGAAACATTTCACAATTGATCCTTCTGTAGGCAAACTTTTTGTAGTTACTAAGAATTTTTCACCTCCTTTATGTTGTAATAGTAAATTTGTAATCATCAACATGTATTTTTTGCCCAAAAATTGCAGATTGAACAAGGTCACAATGGCAAAAATTCCCATAAGTGCATAAAAAAAGGGGTGTGCCACAATTCGGGCATGTGCCATAAAAAAGACAAATATGGTAATTCTGTCAGTGCTGAGTCTCAAGTCTATTCACAGTTTTTGTATTTTCGATATTTGCTTATCTTGCACGATTGCTCCGGCTTCACTGCTTGCATTCCCCGCAGGTCAAAGCTTATGATGACAGTCATAACATTAGACTTGCTGTCATCCTTTAAATACAATGTTTGTATTTCATTTTTTTTTTCAGCGGACACCCAAGACAAATCTCTAGCTAACATGCTGGCATCATTAGCTGAGGATGAGTCGCCTGCTTCGTCCCAACAGGTAGCAACGGAGATCACAGTACTTGAAGAACAGGATAGCATATTGTCTCAGGTATTTGACAAGTCTATCAATTATCATTACAGTAAAACTTGCCATTTACGACCACCTTTCAGGGCCATTGCAGGTGGTACTAAAACTCAGATTCGCTCAGGTTGACTTAAATTAAAAGAAATGGTTTTGGTTTTGAAGTACGTTACCACAAAGATTTGGCCGTAAATGGCAAGTGATCTCAAAACAAAAGGGTCATAAAAATATTCATAGTAGACATTAGAGGGGGAGAGACTCTTGCTATAACACGGGATTCCTGTTCTATACCTTACAATTGGATATTAAATTGTTATTTCTTTGTTTCAGGTATCTAAAGGTAAAAGTAGTGATGAAGATGAGGATATTAGGCGCAAAGAAGAAGAAGAAGAAGAAATACTCCAAATGTCGCAGAGCGTCTGGCAAGAAGATTTGGAAGAAGAATCTCACGAGGAACCTCGTCCAGGCCCATCAAGGTATAAATTGATCAATAGTTTAATAACTAGGAGAAAAAGTAAAGAAAAATATGTAGTCGTACGTTTCAAGACGTTAAAGTGGCATAAACGTACATGGAAATTATGTGACATGTGGTAACAAATACATTAAGGAAACAGTTGTAATGTTGAATAATGATATACCTTTATTTCACATGTTTTACATGCGACTTGTGAACTTTATACATACAGTAGAACCTGTTTTGAGCGGTGCCTGTATTGGGTAACATCACGCCTTTTGTAGAAGTTTTCTCATGTGTTGAACCCTTAATTAATATTCACGCTTATTTACCTGCCGTTGGCGGCATGTATTACACGGCATTCTAGATGTAGCAAATTAGCGTGCCGCGCAAGACAGGTTCTGCTGTATTGCATATTGGCAGTGCAAAGTAACACAGATGTCACAACGATAACGTATATCAATGGTAATGGTGTATGGTTGGAAGTAATTCTCATTCAAGATCTGACAAAACGCCAATTGTTAAAAAGGTGAAACTTACTTCATATAACCTAACTACACTACACAATGTATTCTAAATATTTGTTAATACATTTGTTAATAGATTGGACGAGTTTGATCTTGAGGGTATGGATGCTTCGTGGAACAGCTCGCAGTGGGTGGATGTAAACAAGGCTGATCAACAGCGTGATGGATCAAGTGATAGTGATAACAGTGATAAATTGCCTCAGTTTGACGGCCCTGCAGATCATAAACCTAGTACGTAACAATTCACTTTTCTTGCGATAACAATGTTATACATGTAATTTAAAGGGTTAGTACAAGGGTGATAAGCTGACTGTAAGTTACAGTTAAGCTGGATGAAACCAGCAAACACCATCATAGCTGTTAGGCTTCAATGCAGCTAGACACTAGAAGGTAGTGCAATCACACAAGCTATGCAGATTTAACACAGCATCACTAACCTGACTTTAAACAATCAGCCATTATTTTACCACAGGCAAGGATCTGTAAAATGTATTTTTCTTCAGAAAATTGACATTTGTTAATTCGTGTGAAAATGACAATTGTAGGTGGAAAAAGGCGGTCGGGTAGTCGAAGTAACACTACGCTTGTCTCATCTACACGGTCGAGCTTGACACTTGGAGATTCGCCAACTAGAGTAACGGAATCCGTTCCCATGCCAACCATTCACAGAAGTGGAAGGACTGCGCGGAAAAGTATGGGAGCAAAGGATAGTGCCATGGGTCTGAAATCGCAAAAATCTAAAGTAACGAGGATTGATTCTGGACAGACCATTAAAGTTGACGATACTTTGCTGCAAACATTGGCCCGGAGGAATGCTAAACAACCTAAAAATACATTGCACAATGCAGTACCTAATAGCAATGCAACTGCTGATACTAATCATAGGAGCCCTACCAGAAGGGGCAATGCTGGAAATGTAGCGCACAGAGCAGTTACCAGAGGAACATTAGGTAAAAATAGTCCGAAAGAGGCTTCCGAGGCCAAACAAGCTATTTATGATTTGAAGAACAAGCAGTCGAAAAATATGCCAACAAAGGTGTATCCTAGGGGACGGCGCAGCCAGCAAAGTAGTGACAGTAGTTCGGAATCACAAAGACAAAATATCTTTTTGACGATAAATGATGACTTTTCTAAGAGTGAAATCTTCAAACGTAAAGGCAAACACAAGGATCTCGATAACTTTAAAATCTCCCAAAAGGCAAACACCCAAGCCAGGAATATAATTAGTGGTAGTGACAGTGAGCAAAACTTAACAAGCAACAAAAGGGTAAAAAGAGCCAAAGATACTGCAAAAAGTATGGATTCAGACAGTCAAACTGACATGAAATCTAGACGAGAAAAATCCAAATTAACCAGTGGAGATGAAATCTTAGAGGATTTGAACGACGATTCGGATTACATAAAAACTTTACAATCGAGACTCTCACTGGGAAGGGAAAATAGGAGAAAACGGTGGGAAGAGAAAGAAAGGGCGAGAAGAGAAGCGGAGGCACAACTGTTGGCCAGTGGAACCGGAAGTGACACGGATCAGATTTCCGCCCGACCTAGGACTGCCAGCAAGATTAACAGTAAGTCACCAAGGCAACCTCCTGGTGTCCAAAGAAAGAGGAAGAAGAAGCAGCCAGTCATAGTTGATGACAGTCGAGGAGAAACCAGTAGTGATGACGATGTAAGAAGTATCATATCTGATTCGGATCACCATCCGAAGTTGGCTATTGTTCCACCAAGAAGAGTTAGTACCGATAGCTCTTCAGATGAGGCAAGACCAATGCTTGTCGGTGCCACGAAGAAGACTTACGCAATTGAATGGGGTACAGGTCACAGGAGAAAGTGCCTCAGCCCAAGAAGTCTTGCTGTAATAGACCGTCCAGATGTTTCCTTTAACGCTGCACTGGAAGAGTTGCGCTGTATGAAAAGGACCCCACCTTATGGATCACCTGTTCCTAGACCTGGGTCACCATTTAGTAGTCAAGGGTCGTACAGGGGTGCTTCCTTTCCAGAATCCTCAGACTCCGAGCTATCCGACTTAGAATTAATTGTAGAAACGGAAAAAACTGCTGAAAAAGAAAAGAAAACGTCCATCACTAAACCCAGTGAAAAACCAGTGGCAGTTGCTAGCAGGGAAAAGAATGCATCTCCGAAATTTTTCAAAAGCAGAGCTAAAAGTACGGTAACGAACGTGCCTCCAAAGGGGCCTCCGCCAAGTGCTAAACCAGTTTCACGTCGTCCAACACCAATAATGCCCGAAGAGTCTATCCGACTGCTGACATCCCAGTTACAGTTTGTTGATACGTTATGCAGCTCGGAGAGCGAGTTCGAAGAAGAGGTGGTCGTGTCCCCAGTTCCACTGCCAATGCATCCTGTCAGGACAGGGGACAGGCCAGTTTCTCCAGTGCAAGCAAAACCAAAACCAAAACCAGCAAGTATTAGAAAAACATTTGACCCTGATAAAGTTGTTATATCAGTTGTTGGTCCTTGTGATGATGTAAGAAAATCATCAGTTAAGGATAAACCTCATGTACCTGCGCCTAGACCTGCGAATATTGGTAGAAAATTGGATGTAGACAAATCAATTCGTTTGCCAGTAAGGCCACCTGGTGCCACAGGAAAGTTAAAACAGCAAAATAGAGCAGCTGTTCCACAAGGAAATATAACGGCGACATCCATGGACGCAAAATTACAAGATCCTTCAACACCTATCTCCACTTGTGGGAAGCAAGTAAGTGATCAGAAACATGCTGCACCTGGAAAGTTGCCTTCAAAGCAATTGATTGGGGTTCAAAAACAAATGATCCCGGCAGCAAGACCGGCACAACAGAAACGCAGCACCATGCCCTCAAAACCAGTGCAGCATAAAGCTGTTCCAAAAAAGTTACATGAAGAAGAAGAAGAAGAACAAATGTCCTCAACACACACATCACCGGCACCAAATATATTCCGACAAAAGAGTGCACCAAGACTGCCAAAAACTGCTCCAGAAGCAGAAAGGGATTTGCAGCTGGAAAGAAATCAAGAAAAAGAATTTCATGAGATTCAAATTAAACAGGGTACAGAAAAAATCGCAAACAAAGCTCCTCAAGTCAGAAATTCTATTCCCAAGCCTAAAAAAGTTGTTCTCCAACCTGAAAAAACAACTAGTTTAGTTTCACAATCAACACAACAGGAAAAAGAAGTCTCACCAGAACCAGAACTTCAGTTGGGCAACAGACTTCCGGCAACTTCCAAGTCTGATCTTCGTGAATCAGTAAAACTTTCTAAAGAACGAGATGAAAGATCCCCTACAGGAGCAGACAGCAGCCCAGTCGTAATAACCGTACCTACAACAAAGGAATCAAGTGAAAAGGAAGATTCTGTGCCTCAGCAAGTGAAAATTGCTTCTACTGTGACAAAGTCAGTGGCACAAAGCCCAAGTACTGTTTCTGATACCAGAGAAAGTAGTTCCTCCCCTATGTTAACAATAGGTGAAAAGGTGAAACTTGGTCGTTCCAGGTTAAAACAGACCGCGAGGAAAAGTGTTTCTCCTGCACCAAAGATAATTTACAAAGCAAAATCCGCCCCTAAAGAAAGTAAAGTGCAAGAACAAACTCGAAAAGAATCCTCTAAGCCAACAGGAAAGTCCACAGATAAGGATATTGCTACGGCTACTATTAAAATGAAGGAGGTTTTAAAGAACACTCTTTCAACTTACAAAGAACAACTTGGCACTGTGAATGGCAAGGCAGCAAAGGACAACTACTCTCCTGCATCTCCTGAAATGAGTGTTTCCCATATTAACAGTAATGTTGCGCTGAATAAAAACGCAAACCAAGGCTTAAGTAAAAGTCCCAAAGGGTTGCAACAGCAAAGGCCAGTGCCAGATCCAGAGGAAATACTAAGTGATGCGGAGTCGCATATGATGGACCATACTGGATGTGATGATAGAGATGAGCTGCTGGTTGATTTGTCATCCATACAAAGTTTTGACACGGGCAAAAGTCAGCCAAAGAAAAAGGTTGTGAAGGAGCCCGAGGAACCACCAGTTATTACGATTTATGTGCCATTGAAACAGGCAGCAGCAACTGTGAAGCAGGGTGTGTTAAAAAATTCCAAGTTTTGGCCGGGCAGCTCCCGACGCATGATAAAAGAGAACTTGGAAATGAGTGAATCATCTTGTTCATCAGGAAGTGAAGCTGATTATCCTGCTCCTCCACCAAAGCAGCAAAAAGTTCCAAAAGGTCTGAAGTCTGCGGCCAAAAGTCGCCCAGGGAGGAAACCTAAAGCAGGTAAAGTTGCTGCCAAAAGTGCTGAAATGTGTATAAGTGCTGAATTAGAAAAGAGTGTCGATAATGGTGGGCAACCACATGTGAGTGACACCAAAACACGGGAAGAGACTGAAAGTATTGTAAACAAGGATAAACCAGATGAAGCTCCAGTGGCAAAGGAGAATATTAAGAAGACTCAATCAAAGAAAGCCAGGGAGGCAAAGGTCATTCATCATGTAAGTGACAGTGACCATGCCGGGCCCGTAAGAACCTTACGGCGAGAAATACACACTCCCGAAAGGTACAAGGAGTCGGGTATGCCAAACCTTGGTTCCATTCGAATAAACTCCCCAGAGGGACGTAGGTCGGATACATCAATGTCCCCACCGCGAAAGGTCTCACCAGTGCGAAGGAAACCCGTTACACAAAAATGCACCTCAGTATCCCCGTCACAAAATGCAAATTCCCCCCAATCAAGTATTCAATCCACAGGCAGCATTACTACTGAAAAACAACAACAGCCAAAACGCAAAGAAAATTTATCAGAAGAGATTGACAATCAAGACTCGGTCGTGTATCGAAAAAGTGAATATAAAATATCGCTTAAGCTAAAATCGCAGCCGCTCAAGCGATTGGTGCTTCCTTCACCACCAGTCAATAACGACGCTCCTGAGGCGGGTGCGGATTCTGATCTCGTTGGTGAAGCTGTAGACCAAGAACCGTGCGCAGACGCAGGTGCAGATGCAGTGGATAGCGAAGACAATATCGAGGACAACATCGATGAGGTAGTTGAAGCTGATGGTGAGTCTCAAACAGTTGAAAGTAATGATGAATCCGCAGTTCCTGTTGAAGAAAACATATTGGAGAAAGACAGGTTGTTATCATCAGGTTCACACTTGGCTACTGATGACCATGATAGCAAAGTTGGCACACAACATAAAAGTGATGATTCGGAGAGGGTAAAATCTCCAGTCCACGAAGATCTCCAACCTGATTCCTCCTTGCAAACAACTTTAACGGAGGAAGTTCCATCCAAGACAACAGTTTCATGCAAGGGAACAAAGTCTAAGAAACGTCCAGGTTTGAACAGACGAAAAAGCAAAACAGACTTGGAAAGCAAAACCGTGTCAGAGGGAAATGTAGCACAAGTTCCCATAACACCAGATACAGCACCATCAGTGGGTGAAGGAACAGAGGCTGCTGTGTCGCCAGCGACATCTGGTAGCCACACCTATCCCAGCGTTTTCAGCACTAATGACGTAGTCTGGTTCAAGACAAATGCACCAGTCCAGTATTTTAGTGGTACCTCAGCGAAGAAGTTGCAAGGAACGCAAGAAGAGGCTGAGAGAGTATGGCGAATGGAAAACAAGGTCAGAATGTTGAAAACCGACTATAAGCAATTTAATATGGAGAAGATTGGAAAGGAACGGTTAAACTTGAAGTTTTTCACTGAATTTGACATTGAACAGTATCGTCAACATATCAAGAAGAAACCTTTCAAAGGTCTCGGTGGTTCATCCGACAAGATCAATGATGAAGTGACGTCATCTGAAGATCACAATAAAGATGGTGATGAAGGTGAATCTGAAAGTGAAGAAGAGGTAGTCCTCCATGAGATAGAAATTGCAAAGAACAGTGCTGGCATTAGTAGGATTCTGAAGATCAAGGAGAGAAAGCCGAAAAGGCGCTGGCGAAAATCGAGAATTGATGAACCACAGGAAGACTCAATCATCGGCCGAAGCGACAGTATGGAAACTGTTGATACTGTATCAAGTGTAAAATCTGATCCATTCCAGGATGCTGATGCCATCGTAGCAATACCAGAAAGCGAAGACGATGATAATGATGAGCAGAAGGTGGATGAAACAGAAAATGCGGAAGAACCCAATGAAGGTGAAGAAACAACGGTAGTGCGCAGGGGTTCGAGCACGGTGCACACTGTCGAGGCAGAAGTTCACGTGGATACTGGGACTGTGGATGGTAGTGAAGACGACCAGGAAGACCAGGTTCCAGATATTCTGCCAGACTCGTCGGATAATGATGATGTGGAAATTGATGCGGCAGAGGAAGCGAGAAAAACATTAGTTGAAGAAATATCCAAAACTACGTTGGAGATTAAAGCACAGACAGAAGCAGCGGAAAAAGCTAAAGAAAACGAATCAGTTCCAGATGATGAAGCACCGGGGCAATGTGACAAAGATGCGAGTGAGGAAACGAGAAGTGATAAAGATGTTTCACAATCTCCTGTCAAGGAGAAAGAAACGTCACAAGAAGTTGATGCTGCATCTGACTCAGAGGATAAGGACGCTGAAAAGACCACTGTAGCTGCAGATATCGTAAGAAGAAATAGCGGCAACAGACTTCCGTCTTCTCATTCCTCGTCGCAGCAGGGCTCCAGGGCGCCATCCAGACGGTCGTCGTGCGAGGGGCGCGAAGACAAGGCTGGAGACATGTCAGAAGTAGACTTCTCCATGCTGGATAATCCGCTAGATACAGATACCGAACCAGGCTTACAGGTAAAGTTAATTGTAATTGTCAAGTTTTAATTTGTAATTTAAAATTGTTTGAAAAATTTTGGTGGACTGAAGGCCATTTTATAGTGCCACTGGTACCCCTAATTCGGACTTGCCCTTAGGTTTAAAACCAGGATGTTGTCTGCATGCTTTGCAATTCAGTTAATTTCTTGGAATATACCAGGGTGTTAGCTGGCAACCAGCCGTGCTTCTTACATAATTTTTCCCAAAAGTCATCATATAAAAACGTTGATTACACACGTTGTAAAACACATGTAAATGATGGATTTAATCTCACAGCTGGTTGTGGTTGGTGATTAGAAAATTATGATGCAGCAATAAACTGTAAGAAATAATGCGTGCAATAAAAGAGTAAATATATAAGGAAAGGGTGTTCACACGCACGTGGAAAACATATTTTAAACAAAACAAACATAATTGTAAAATATTTTGCATGTAATTTTTTTTAGGTTATCGAAGATGCGGATCCGCATGAAGGTCTTCACACTCCGCCCATAGTGATGGACCAAGAATCAACTCCACGCAGTCATACCTCACCTAGGGATACAAGCTTATCATCACCTGATTATTTCTCCGCTACTCCAATGACCCCTGCCACGCCGGCCACGCCGGCCACGCCAGCAACTCCCACAACTCCAGCGACTCCAGCCACACCAGCCACTCCTTTGCAACAAGACACTAATCACTTGCAGCCGCACAGATGCAATGGTAATGTCATTATACATGTAGTTTAATTTTAAACCATAAATAGTGCAGAATCCGGTTACTGCTCCAATAGTAAAAGCAGCATAATTTAAGATAATATAAATCGTAACTTGGAGACAGCTTAATTGCAATAATAAAGCTGTTCCGTTTAATCTTTTTATGCGTAGAAGTATGTTTTTCATTTACATTCCATATGTTACCAGTTGTTTAACCCAAGTATAATATACAAACTGTTGAACCATTACAGAAGAAGCAGAGAAGCCAAAATTGCCTGTCGCACGGGATCCCAGAAGTAAACCCGTCACTGAATGTTCGAAGTCTTGCGCTGCAAGTGACAACCATGATGTTCCCAACGATAAACAATCCAACACCACCAAACTGTCCAACACCACTAAACAGTCGAGTGCAGAATCAGACAACCAACAGCAGCGTGCTCCAATCAAGATCACGCTAAAGGTGAAAAAGAAATACCGAAAGAGATACTACAGTCCGCCCACCTCGCCGGTTATATCGGATCCGAGCAGTGACGGTACGATGACGGACGGATCATCCGGACAGAAGAGGAAGAAGAAGCACATGGAGCAGATGGATCATGACAGGTGGGTATTGCACATACAAAAAATACTGTTTTAAACGACACTTCACTTCTCCCTTTCGAAAGTGTTGTAAGAGGCAGGATGGCACTCAAGGCAGGGTCATTTGAAATGGTTTAAACTATCGTGTACATGGTGTAAATATGTCGTAAAAAGTCGGCTGTTGTTTAAAACAGGTGTCATTCACGACATTCATCAGACTTGGGGTCAAGACCTTGCACTTGTAGCTCAGGTTATGTATCAGAACCAATGTTTAGCCAAGTGCAGGCAAATAGAATATGAAGATAATAAGTGCCAACAGGATTTCATTTTGAAAAATGCCAATATTTAAAAAAAAAATCTAACGTCGTGAAATTGTCCCTTTTTCAATCTAAAGTGATCATTTATTTGTATTTGTAGGTGGCAGTCCAAGCGAGTTAAAGTTGACTACAGTAAAGATGCATTTGCTCACGTTTACGATTTGGAGAAGAGCACGAATGCGCTGAGTCAAAACGGGTGTGAGGGAAAGAAGGACAAGAGAAAACGTAGGAAAAGTGATCACACAGATAGTGATGAGCAACAGCAGAAAGGACCTCCAATACGACACATCATGGCACGGCCCATCCGACAGTGCCGAGTTATGCTGGAAAGGATAAAAGTAAGAAAGAGATCGGTTAAAGTCAGTCAGTTCCTGAAAAGGCAATGGCAGCAGTCCCAGTCAAAGGAATACATGGTGGTGCTTGATACGCCATCACCAGAAGAAGGTGATCCTCTGTGGGATGCGCACAAGGAACGACTAGAAGAAGGGGCTGTTGACGAAACGGCAGAGTATTCGGGATCATCAGATAACGATGATGAGTCCAGTAGAGACTCTGGAAAATTCAAAGGAAAGTCCTCAAAGAAAAAGAAGGATTCTTATCATAAAAGACTAGAAAATGCGTTTTGTAAGGCAAACAAAAGGGTTAAGAGAAAACCCGATCCGAATAAACTGTTGAGTACTCTGGATCCACTACACCAGGCAACATTAAGCAACCTCAGCAATGTAGCCATGAACTCGTACAGTGACCTAATTTTGGAAGATGATCATGATTGCGAATTTGAGGATGTGATGTATAAGCTTGCACTGTACTCGCCACCCATGTCTGATCATGGTAACATGTCCCCACCGCAAGCAATGTCACCCACCAGGGATAATCGTGCTGACATTGATATTATTACGAATGAATTCCCACGTACTACTAAACATGTATGGGCGATAAATGGTCCAACAACTGCGAGTCCAACGACTGTAGGGCCGGCTGTTGATGCGAATGACGTTTCACAGTCTCCAGTGACGGAATCGCCAGTGTACGCTAAATCACCAGCATCTACCTCAAGTGGAAGCAGCAAACAAGAATCCGTTAGTAGCGAGAGAAAAGCAACATATTCCGTCAAGGAAGCTGTTGTGAAAATTAATCCAGTCGCAGAAACTAAGTCATCATCCAAACTGTTTGGTTCTCCGAAAGCATCGTCAGCGAAGAAAAGTTCTTCAAGTGCATCCGAGAATACACAGTCAGATGGTTCAAGTCCCACTTCGGGTAAAAAGAAGTCGAGGAAATCAACAGCTTCACCAGAACTCTTCAACCCCCTCGTTGACGATGATCTACGGTCTGTTAAAGTCGTCAAGATTCCGAAAGAGTCATCGGTGTCTGATGAAGCAGCTGAACGTAAGGAAGACGAAGTGAAACAAACCGAAACTAAACAGTCAAGCGAAAAGTTAACTGACAAAGTTGAAGTTACTACAGAGGAGGGAAATGAAAACAAGAAGACGGAGAAGCAAGGTGAAAATGTGAAAGAAAAGGCGAAGGAAAAAGAAAAACAGCCCATTGAACAGAATGTTTCAGAAGAGGCTACAAATGCAAAAGCCATGGAAGAAAGACGCCAGATGTATCAGTTGCTTTTAGAGGGGAGAGGTGAACACTCAGCTGATAAAGATCACGATGATAAAGACAAGAAAGAAATGGATGATAAAGCCAAGAAAGAAATGGCAAAGAAAGATGAGAGAAGGAAAGAAAAGGAACGAGCCGAAAATGAAAGGCGAGAAAAGGAGAAACTGAAAGAGAAGGAGAAAGAAAAAGAAAAATTGAGGAAAGAGAAGGAAGCAGAGAAAAAGGAAAGAAAGAAGAGGGAAAGAGACGAGAAAGAGAAAGAAAAGTCCAAAGAGAAAGAGAAGGAAAAGGACAAATCAAAAGAGAAGAGTCACTCAAAATCTCCTAAAGCAAAAACCAGAGTAGAAGAAAGAGTTCAGTCCGAGAAACAAGAAAAAGCTTTGAAGAAAGATGGTAGAAGGACAAGACTGGAAGTAAGAAAGCTTCATTATAGAAGAGTGCCCTCACCAATACATGCGCCAAGTGATGATGAGACGCCGGTTGAAACGCTTAAAAGGAAAAAGGATGCATCACCCGGCAAGCTGACCGTTAATACAACAACAACAGTAACAACAGCAATAACACCAACAACAGAAAAGAAACGCCGAGGCAGACCACCGAAACACAGAAAGGACGAGGCAAAGAAAGAAGTCGAAATGAAGGTCGAAATTAAGCAGAAGTCGCGGGACAAAAAGTCGAAAGAACAGCCAAAAGAAAAACCGAAGGAAGTTTCAAAAGTTATGTCAGAAAAGGTGGATAAAGGAAACCTTCCAGTTGAAAGGCAGAAGTCACTGGCTGATGAACTGTTGGGAAGTGTCAGTGAGGATTCTACTTCAGACGACGAACCTCTAATTTCCAAACGAGTCAAGTCGCCAATTCATTCACCAGATGATTCTCCGAGAGCGAAGCTACTTTCCAGCCCAATCCAAAGCCGTCGCAGACATGCACCACCACGTGCTGACGAGGAAAGTACTGCATTTGAAGAGAGTGAGGAAGAAGTGTTGGCAGAGAAGCTGCAGGAGCCTCCAGCCTCACCATCACCAAAGAAGGCCAATTCAGTAGTTCCTAGAGAAAAGGTAGATAAAGTTGAAAGGCAGAAGTCCCTGACCGTCACAAAGGGATCTATTACTGCTGAAACTAAAACTCAGAGAGAAGAGCACGCAGAAATTGGTGTAGTGCCCAAAGATAAGAAAGAAGGCAAGAAAGTCAAGTTACAGGCAGACAAGAAAATCTCAGAAGAGGTTCCTGCTGTGGTTGAGAGAGTGGAAGAAGCGCCAGCATCCCCACATTCTGCTGCCAATGCCAGCACTGTGGCGGAAGCAGACATGGCTGCAGCAGAAGTCACACAAGAGACAAGAAAGCAAGACGAAGATGTCTCATTGAAGAAAACGAATGTCGCAATGACCAGGCAGTTTAGCGAGAAAGAAAAGAAAATCTTATCAAAAATCACAGAAAGTGACAGTGACGTTGACATGGATGATGAAGTAAGTCACAGAAAGAAATCACCAGTTAGAGCTCAAAAAGACAATAGTAAAGAGGAGGCGGTGAAGAAGGTAGAAGGTGGGCAAGTTAAAGTTGACAGCAAACAGGAGAGCGCTGTACAGTCTGAAGAATCAAGTGATGAAGAAAATGATGAAGATTCCTGTGAACGAATCGATGAACCACCTCAGTCTCCATCTCCTCCTGCAAAACTGAAACCTTCAGAGGAACCCTCGGTAAGTAAGGAGCCTCAGGAAAAGAACATCAATGAGAGTCAGGTAGTCACGAAAGACGTTTCAGATGATCATCATGATGCAGATAATGAAGAATCTGACGAGGAATCGGAAGATGAAGAAAATAAAATTGAAAGGATTGACGCACCACCACGGTCACCCTCACCACCCCTATCGGACGTTAGAGTCTCAGGTTCTGCGGATACAGTACAGACTGCAGTTCTGACAGAAAAGAAGGAAACAGACAAAGAGAACGTTTCTCTCATCTCAGAAGGAAGACAAAATGCCAGCACAGACAAGAAGTCATCTTCGGATGAAGAATCGTCGTCAGATGACGAAGAATCACAACACGCCAAAATCATGAGTCCTCCGAGGTCACCATCCCCTCTACGATCATCGACTGAGACGGATAAAGAAGTGGAGATCACCACCGCGTTGGTCGCTAAACCTGCCACAGAGACAACTGAAGGTATTGAACAGAACGTTGTTGAAAATCCATCTGTCGCGCCAGCTAAACTACATTCCACAGAAACAGTTGTGGAGGAAAAAGAAGTGGAAACGGAAACTTCTGATAAAGAACTTAGTGCCGAAAGTGAATCATCAGAATCTGATGAAGAAGACGAAGTACGAAGGAAACATCTGAAAATGGCATCACCTCCAAGGTCACCTTCACCTGACAGAAGTGCAGAAGCTAAATCCAAGGAAATCAGTAGTCACAATGTGGAAGAGAGTATGGACAAAATGCCAGAAGTACCAACTGATACTAACCAAGATGGAGAAGATCCTGAAAAAGAGCCAGAAGTTACAGGTTTAAAACAACTACCTGAGAAACCCATTGACACAAATAATTCTGGCCAAAATAAGCCACATGAATCGTCATCTGAGGAGGAAAGTTCAGAAGACGACGAAGAGGAAGCTAGGAAGAAAATAGAAAGAATGGCTTCACCACCAAGATCTCCCTCACCCACAAGATCGCCATCAGAAGCAAAAGAATACAGTACGACAAGCAAAGAAGCAAAATCAGAAATAGTAGTAGTTGATGATGACAAGATGGAGACGAAGGAGGATACTGCTGCATCTGACGATGAAGAATCAAGTGAAGATGAAGAAGAACATGAGAGAAAGAGAATAGCACGCATGGCATCACCTCCAAGGTCCCCATCTCCTGTGAGGTCACAAGTGTCAGAGCAGACTTCGATAACTGCACCCTCAGATATTCCAACCAACCAAGGGGAAAGTGTTAAAGAACAGAAAACTGTGGAGAGTTCAGAAGAGGATGAAGAACCAATGCACAAGCAAATTAAAATGGCGTCTCCACCGAGATCTCCATCGCCTATGCGATCATCTGAAGTGGAGAGCACAAATTCCACAGTAAGGGAAGTGATGTTAGAAGTACCAATTGAAAAAGAAAGGATAAATATGCGAACTTTAGATGAAGAGGAAGAAGAATCTAGTGAAGATGCTGAAGTAACGGAGCCAGTGGCGCAGATAGCATCACCGCCAAGGTCACCATTTCCCATCAGATCATCAGAAGCAGATCACACATTGTCAGAGCCTGCATCCACAGATGTACAAGAACTTCAGGAACAACAAACAGAATGTTCGGACGAAGAAGATGCGGACGATGATGATGGTGAAGAAGAAGAAAGAATTGTCAAAATGTCTTCTCCACCGAGGTCACCATCTCCATCAGTGGCTGAAAATACATCCATAACGGAAAACAAAACAGCATCTGAAGATCTGAATACAGAAAACGAAAAGGGAGAGTCTGATTCTGAGGAATCAGGTGAAGATGAAGAGGAGAAAAAGAGAATAGCAAGAATGAGTTCACCTCCAAGATCTCCATCGCCTATTAAGTCTCCAGAAGGAAACAAAGATGTGCATGTAGAATCGGAATCAGTTGTCAAGGCAGCTGAAAATGTTGAAGTGGAAAGTTCTAGTGAAGACGAATCGGATGAGGATGAAGAACTGAGAAGTAAAAGAATTAAAATGTCTTCTCCGCCAAGATCGCCATCACCCATCAGATCACCAGCAGCTGAGGTAAAAGAGCGTGAGGATAAAGCTGAGGAAACAGCAAAAGAGACTCTAGATTCAGTATCCACTGAAAGAAGTATGGAATCAACTGTGGTTGTGGAATCTGAGCAGAATAAATCCGCGGGCAGGCAGGAAGGAACAAAAGTTTTAGGGTCAGAAATCGACAACAAACAACAAATTGAGAAAGATGCAGAAGAATCTTCGGAAGATGAGGAATCTGAAACAGAAGAGGAGGCAGCTGAAAGGAGACGCCGAACTCAGATGGCGTCAGCACCTGCGTCTCCACCTCCAGTTGCGCACATCGAGAATACACAACAAGAACATGAGAAGGACGTGATGATAGATCTGAATAAAAGACTGACGGAACAAGATGCAAGCGGCAATATCAGTGAAGTTCTGACTATGGAACATGTGAATGAAACGCAAGAAGTGGTAATAGAGAACGCAGAAGTAATCGAACCAGCCGATATTGTACTGACGGAACAAACTACAGGTGTGTGCGATACAGTGGAGACAATTACAGCGGAAGTAGATGAAACAGACTTGCAAGAAAAACAAATTGCACACAGCACAGAGGAGAGCATTGTTGTAGAGGATCATGAAGTGGAAATAGTGATCGAAGAAGTTGAGACTACCGAGCAAGAAGACGTAAACATCAACGGTGTGAAGCTGGACACGATCCCTGATGAGAATGCAGCAACTCAGCCTGAACTGGAAAGAGTAGAAGAAGAGGTGATGCTGGAGGTCTTTGTGACCGAAGATGAGGCTTCAACTTTGAACTCTGATTTGGCCCCGAGTGAGGTGATGTCTAGTCAGGCAGACACTCCAGGAGAGAAGCAAATAGAGTTGCGCAGTAAGGAAAGCAAAGTCGAGGAAACCTTACAGAAAGATGATGGTAGTGGACCCAGGAAAATTAATTTGGATGATTTACTCATAGGAAAATTCCAAGATGGAGTTAAAAGAATTTCGGCATCTATGAAAAGAGTTAGTGAAGAGAACAAACATTGTCAGAAACAGGTCTCTGTCGAAACACGTGACGATGATGATGATGATGTGGAGATTATAGCGGAAACCATGGATGACTTTGTAATTATACCAAACGAGGATTATTCTGAATCAGGATCTGAACTAGTGGATGTCGAAAATTCCTCTTCGAATTCATTCCGACCAGCAAAGCAAATGTCTCTAGAGAGGCAAGCGCAATTGAACGCATCAAACAAGTCGAGTGAAACAGAACCGAAAGGAACGAGAAAAGAAACTCAAGAAAAACAGCAGCAGCAGCAACGACAGGAGCCTGAAAAGAATGTGTGCAAACAAATGAACATTCAGTTGTTAAAGGAATATGGAAAAAGAGCCTGTGGGAAAGGTACACCAGGAAAACCAAGCAGTAGTTCGGAGGAAGGCAAAAAGAACAAGTGGACAGGATTAAAGAAGATGTTGAGAGAGTCATCAGCTGAAGAGGAGCAAGCAAATGACACAGAAAAGAGTGTGCAGGAAGAAATGAAATCGGCAGCAACTGAAAAGAAAAGCGAAAATTGCGATGAGAATGAAAAAAGTGCAAATTCATCTTCAAAGCATGTTGTTGAAGTCCAACAGGATGGCCATGATAAGGATTTTAAAAATGACAAGAGAACTGAACAAAAGGAGGTAGCGGAAGATAGCCCATTAATAGTTATCGAAGACGAAGGGGATAAAGACGATGAATTGACCGGAGTAATTGGAAATATCGTGAAAGCTTTGTCATCACCGGAAGAAATAGAGAAAGAAACTGAAAACACGCGAGTAATGGTTTCAAAAGCTCCGGCATCTCCAAAATTGCAAAAGGCGATGAAATACGTTAGCAATTCCTGTGATGTGCAAACTGAAAAGGAAAAAGAAGATACAGATAAAGATGTCTCTGTTGTTACACCTTCAGCCGAGAAAGATAACGAAAGTAATGAAGTGATCGTTACAGTAGTAGAGTCAGCTGTATCTGCAGAGACAGAAAAGTCTCCAGAAAGAGTTGAAGACGACAGCAACAAACCTGATGTAGATGTGGAGAGTTCATGTCAAAAGTCACCGGAACAGAGAACAGAGAAACTGGAAGATAAAAGAAAAAGAGTTTCAGAAGAAAGTGAAACAAAAGGAAAGTCTCCACCACCACAGCAAGAACCATTCAATGTGGCGATCGGAAATGTGGATGAAATGGGCGATAAATTGGAAAATACTGAAACAATAACGACGAAAGAAAAGATTACCGAGATACCAAGTGACAAAGGAGAAGAAAACAGTCAAGAGGAAACATCTGACGACGAAGATGATGAGGAAGAAGCAACCAGAATCAGGAGCCAGAAAACCAAAATGATGTTCCCACCAAGGTCACCTTCACCTGTGAATGAAGCGGGTAAGGCAGCAGAAAACGAGGAAACGAACCCGGAATCATCTGACGAGGAGTCAGAGGATGAACTGCATGAAAGGAAACGTAAGATGAAAATGGCGTCACCACCACGATCTCCGTCTCCTGTCGAATCAGTTGAAGGAAGAAGGGCAGTAGCTGATGGTGATTTACAAAAAGTAGACAGTGAGAAGGGTGAAGATCAGGATGAATCCTCAGAAGAGGAATCTGAGTCTGAAGATGATGCAGCTTTGAGAAAGGCAAGAGTGATGGCATCACCACCAAGGTCACCTTCACCTGTCAGATCCACTGCAGGTAAGAAGGCAGAAACAGAAGTAAAAGCTCTTGACATGCAGGAAAATGATGCCCAGATGTCGGGTCAAAGGAAGGAAGAGGATCAAGACAAAGCAGAAGATACTGATAATTCCTCCGACGAATCTGGAGATGAGAGCGAAGCAGCTGTGAACAGAAAAAGGAAAATGATGTCACCTCCAAGATCTCCATCTCCAGTTAAGTCTGTCAGTGGAAATGGCGTGAATGAAACAGCAGAAATGTCGAAGGGAGAGACGAACGATCAGCAGAAAGAAAGCTCTGATGAAGAGAGCGAGTCTGAAGATGAAGGTGAAACAAGAAGGAAAAGGATCAGAATGGATTCGCCTCCAAGGTCACCATCACCTATCAGGTCACCGCGCACTGATCTGGAGCCAACAACCGAGACGTTTCCTGGTGACAAAGACACAACAGATAAACAGGAAGATGACGTACAATGTGAAGATGAAGAAAGTAATAGAACTAGGAAGTTAACATCACCACCAAGATCTCCCTCACCAGTTCATGCAACTGGTTTGGACCAGACTGCAACCATAGAAGTGGAATCCAATTCCAAAGAAGCATCTGAAGTCAAGGAAGCTGAAAGTTCTTCCGAGGATGAGTCAGAAGATGAAGATACTGTGAATAAAAAGATCACAATTACATCTCCGCCAAGGTCGCCGGAACCAGAATCAACTGCCGTTGATGATGTGGTGAATACAACAGGAATTATTGATGCTGCAGCTGATAAAGACGTGGAAAAAGAAGAATCATCATCCGAAGAAGAATCTGAAGACGAAAGAGAAGCTGAAGCAAGGAGGAATACAGTAAGAATAGATTCTCCTCCAAGGTCACCATCACCGGAAAGACCTGTGGAAAATAGTCAAACAGAAAACACCAGACAAGAGCCACAGAATGATGGAGAACAGATAGAAGAAGATGTGAGAAAAGATGACAAAACGTTATCGTCAGATGAAGATGAAAGTGACGAGGAAAGCCCAAAGAAATGTCTGAGAATAGATTCACCACCAAGATCTCCTTCTCCAGGTCCAGTTCAGTCTGAAGATATCAGCACGAAGAAAACTGGAGATGATCCCACCCAAGTGATTGAAGAAAGCAAGAAACATGATAGAGAAAGAAAGGGCTCGTCGAGTGATGACGACAGCGAAGAAGAAGAACACGTAAAAATGAACCACACCAAGGAAATGTCACCACCTAGATCACCATTACCAGGAAGAAATGATCATGAAACCGGGAAGAATGACATTTCTCAGAAAGAACTTAACAAGAATGAGTCTTCAGACGGTGAATCAGATGAAGATGATACTGAGAGCAGAAGGAAGTGTCTAAGGATGATGACACCACCGCGCTCGCCCTCTCCTGTACGTTCCAGAAGCCCATTGATGCACACAGAAGGTCTACTGAGACAAAGAAGTGATGTGCCAAAACATGAAACAAATGGAATGAGGACTGCGACGAAGCACAAGTTAACTGCGCATGACGAAAGCAGTGATGAGGAAAGTGATGTTGAAGGCACTAAGGTCAAGTGTGTCCGTTTGGATAGTCCACCTCGCTCGCCATCTCCACCACGAGGTGATGTTGAGGCTATGGACACCGGTCACATTTCCAGACGTCTTGCGCACACGAGTCGCAAAGCTGCCGGCCTTGACCTATCCTTAAAACCCAAGCATAGGGTGAGTTCAAAGGAAAATTGCGACACTTGTGATTCAGATTCAGATGATGACGATGATCAGTCTGGTAGTGAAGAGAGTGTTCGGCTACCCAGCCCTGTTTCCATAAGATCCCCAACTCCGCCCCAAATTATGTCGCCGGACTATGAACCAACAGCCATAGACCTCAGTATGAAACACGATCACATGATGCATCCAGTACCTGACTACACAGATGGTCCACGCGATCAAAAGGAATACAGCGTCACCCAAAATAACCAGCCGTATGTTCCACAACATCAAAAGAAATATAGCGTGACGAGAAACGACCAGCCGGTTGTACTTTTCCCAAGTGACTATGGTCTGGTTCCACCAGCTTTTCAGGAAGACGAAGCGATGGAATTGAGTGAGTACTCACCATATGATCCAATGGAAGAAGTTCCGGGCGTGATTGACCTTGCAACAACCAGACGTGGCAAAAAAGCGACAGCGCAAAGTGATTCCAAACAATCCACAAGTGGTAGTAGTGGTGGTAATGGTGATGGTTCCCAAGACCAGACTCCACCACGTAAACGTCCAGGACGGAAAGACGACAAATCTAGTGACAGAGAAGAGCCGCCAAACAGATCGCCGAGAAAGTCAAAAACGTCAAGCAAAGGACCGTGCAAACACGTGTATACTCCTGTACAGAGACCGCCGAGTAGAGAGAGTGTTATTGCTGATATTCTCCCATTGGGTCTATCACAGGAACATTATCAAGATGCGTATTTCGGCAATCCAGCTGACGTGCCTGAAAGGCCAAGGTAACAGTATTGGTAATCACATCCATCCTGGCAGGTTTAAATGCCCAAGTTGTAAAGTCCATTTGTAAAGACCATTAGACATGGCCAATTACTAACAGTAGAAATGTCACGCTTTTACTTTCGATGTTAGATTGCAGAGATGAAATTCTTGTATGAAAATCACTAAATTAACCATCTTGAAAACACACGTGGATATGGAAACGAGCAGGATAGATGTAAACGGGAGCGTAATGAAAACGATAATAAGCTAGTCAATGTAGAATTAGTTCTAATGTGGTGAAATAATGTTAGACAACTGATCTCATTAATTAAAAGCTGTGCCACTCCGAAAATTACCGTGTAGATATGCAACATGTGATTCAAGTGAAACATATAGTTCGGTTTACACGTGATGCACTTTCTCCTAGAAATTTAGCATGATTTCGTCAGAGAAACGAAAGTTCAACATTTTTCCTCAAGCCGCCTTACTGTAAATAACATTGACTTTGTAAATTTAGTGTAACAATTATGTCACATTTGGTGTAAATGCATCCACATACGTTATTGTTCAATTTTGATATGCTAAACCACTGCCAAAGTTGTTCGCAAAACATTCATAACATGTAGCACATGTGTACTGGAGCATTTTCAATCATAGCTGATAAACTGTTGAACGGACTTAAATTTACTCAAATGTTTATAGAAATGAACATCACATGGCGAAACCACCAAATTGTAAATATGCGGAATAATTCTGTAAATATAAGATGTATGTATTCACGACAAATTTATGTTAAATTTGTTATCTTTGCTGGTCATCGACTTTATTTTTTGTCGCGGGTAGTTTGTACAATTAATCAATCATACACATGTTATACATGTATGAATAATTTAGAAGTAATAATGTTCTCTCTTGATCTAGCCAAAATGATTTAGTTTAATATTAGGCCTGATGTAATAACAGTTGTGAATTATGTGATTGAAACCTTGTAAGAAATTAAAGGGTTACACGGAGCGTAAATGCTACCTTCACGACGGTTGCTATGCTCTGGACGTCATTCCCTACATCATCTAGGAAGACAAATTTTCACTATTTATTCATTTATTTTATAAATACTAAATACTGAAATGGTCTTCTTAGATG
>JBCAUI010512803.1:0-12433 GCA_038406195.1 Haplosyllis anthogorgicola | reverse complement strand
TAGACCATCCTCATGCATGTATCATAAGCAATAAACATAGAGTCATCGTAACGCCTCGGGTTAGTGTTATCTGTACCGCGACACGTAAGCATAACCCCACGACAATAATGATAAAAAGGCGGGCAGAAATGACTTACCGCCATCTTCTTTCCCACAGAGGAGAATGGGAAGGTGGATTTGTAGACCAGACATCTAGCAGGGGGGAATGGGTTGGACCTCCAAAAGAAGAGGAATGGGATGCACCTCCAGGCTTCAGAATTGAAGGAAGGTAAGACAGGTGGTGCACTGCAGTGATATCGGTTAGACCGGTTTAAGAATTCTTGATAGTTTTGTACATCTCACATGTATATGTACATTTATTCGGTAGCTGGATACAAGTAATTAAATTGATAACTGTACGCACTGTTTTTCTTGCAAAATACATGCAAACTCAAACATGAAAAAACGTATTAAAGCGTACAAAGTGTGTTTGCATTTAGCAGTGGTGATTTTGACGCTGGATGGGAGGGTGCAGATGAGGAAGGAGGAGAGTATGTTGGAGGATTCGGCAGCAGTAACGGTAACAATATGATGTCTTCCCGCCTTGGTGTGATGGGCGGAGGAAATAACATGGCAGCAAGGCGTGCTGCTCTTGCAGGCAACAGTCGACTCACTTCAATGCGAACCAGACCAGGGAAGGCCCCACCGAGTCTCCTAGCTATCGATACGGAGAGAGAATGGGATAATCCAGATCGCGGGGAGTTTGTTGGTGGAAGCGGAGACGATAGTTTTGTTGGTGGTGGAGATCCAAACTTTCTACCCACTGGTGGTACGTCATTTTGAATACAGTAATTGAAAACGTTATTAAGACATTTGAACTGGTTGATACAGTTTGTTTTAAATAGACTTGTTCACGAATAATTTGACGTATTTGACAGCAAAAGATATTGGATCTTTTAACAATACTTGGAGTTAAAAAAGTCAAGGTGTTTGTATCTGTGAACAGGTCTGCAGCATGTATTTCCAGCAAAAATTATTATTACAGGACAGTGATACATGTAGAGCATTCAGGGACAATAAATAAATAGTTAATAGAGGAGGCGATCATATTTATACTTTTTATGACAGGGTCAAACATCTCAATTTGAATTTTTAACCACCTGTTTTAGTTAATCCAGATGTCGCTGCCAGTATACTCCAAGCAGCACAGGGGCTGATGAACACAGTGCAGGGGAAAGGCTTCATGGGTGGGCCAGGTTCATTCAGAGGCGTAAGTGTAGCATTGTTGTTTCAACCAGTGAGCAAACATGTATGCAGGATTTATTACACATTTTCGGGATAGAGTTATTTGCCACATTAATTCGTTTGAGGAAAAGAAGTTATATGAAGAAATAAAACAAGTGGAAAATAGATCGATTCAAAATCTTTTGGTTGTGTGTCCGTGTTATTTCAAGCAAACAATACTTCTTTTCTAGCAGTCTCAGGGTGGAATGTCTCAACCTGAAATGGTAGCCGTGCAGGCCCTTGACAACAATATTAGATCTTTGATTAACACAATACAAGCTCCACAGGTAAAGCCTTATAATTTTTCGATTGTTGAAAAAAATAATTTTTATGGTAATCGGCCTGGTCCTGTCTCTGCAATCATTTTCTGGACCACAGGGTCCCTTATTTTGGACTTATTTAGCTTTTTTGGACCCAATTCACCGAGTCACATCTGATTGGCTAGAGCAATGTTTAGCCTCGGGAGCTCGCTCTTGTAAAGCATAAATGACACAGTCATTAGATCCTCAATTTTAGAGTATTAAACAGGGTAAAGCATAGTTCATACCAAAAACAAGTGAAATAATATTAAAAATTTAACGATACACTACAGCTAACTGAAGTATAAGTTGTAAATTCAGTGATACTTTGACATTACATGTAATTTCAAAAGCATGTAAATGGTATTTTACAGGCAATGCAGCCGCAGGTGCTTATGGGCAGATTGACACCCCAAGACCTACAGTTCCTAAGGGAAATAAGAAATCGCACTGGTAGGTTATTGCATATGACATGTATTTTGTTACTGAATTACAGGTTATCTTGTCTAGCTCGACCACAAATAATTAGAACCTCATGTTATCTTGAGCTTATATCAATATCCCATCAATAAGTTATCTATTGTCAAATAAAGAAGTAACTGCTTGGCTCGAACTTTTTAAAGCTTCTTCTATTAACCAGTACCAGTTACCAGTTGGCTGGAATTTAGTCAATCCCTGGTATTGTAATAGCCATGATAAATCAACTGAAGAAATGCACTGTAACTTGTTGGTTCACCATGTCCCTAATGATTATCATTAAAATTGCTCAATTTGCAGGTATACACAACATGCCGTTGTTAATACGGCTGGTGCAGACAGTGAGGTCTCTCCCGCCAAATGTGTTTGACACACTGAGCAAGCTTAATCCCGACGTTCTTCTCAATTCACTCGGTGGAACATTGCCACAACAAGGAATGATAGTTAAACAGATATTAATGGTAAGTAATTTCTTTATTTATGTAAAATTATGTTTAGTTTTGTGTAATATGTAAAACAGTAGTTTATTAAATTGTAAAGTGTGACTGACTGTACTTTCATCTTAAAATTACAGAGCAAATATTTAAACATCATAATACATAAGCAATGAAAACTATTTTTATTTCAGCTCTTGGGAACAGGATCGATGGAAATGCAACCTAATATGATGCAGCGAGGACCTGGTAATCTTAGACCAGGTCTACTTGGTGAACATCCGATGGCTATAATGCGCAGACAGCTGAGTGGCGGCGGAGCGGGAGTTCCGTCATTATTGGACATGCCGGTCACCTTCAGGTTTGTGGCACTCCACATTTCTTACATGAGAACATTACTTAATAAGATTTGCAGAAATTATTTTTGCAACGTCCTAAATTTTGCCATGTTCTTAAAGGGAACAATAATAGGCAACTAGCTATTTTGATCAACTTGCGAGAAATGCTGGGTTTTTTTATTACAGATGGTTAATTCCTTTTGTTTGTAATGAGTTTTGCCATTTCCGTCAACCAAAAAAGAATGAATAATCTGGTATCACATGTTCCTATGCACGGTTGTAAGGGCATCCAACGGTTATGCTTGTTAATAAATTTGATTTAATATTTATTTCAGAGGCTAAAATAGAGTACTAAATTGGTAAGAACAGAGATAATAAACTTCGATTTCACTTGAATTGATGCACTTGCTCGTCTCTTTTATTTAAGCACTAGATTGCACCTGTGAAGCTGTGTGACTTTAGTTTCCTTCCTAATTCTATTTGCTGTGCAATTAATGTTTTATTTCGCATAGTACAGTGGTCCCCGCTTATGTCGATATGCCCGTTTAACGGTGTAATCTCAAGCAGTCAGTCAAATTAATTTATGTAGATATTTGCCCCGCTTATATCGATACAGTTTCATGGAGCCAAATATATCGATATAACCGGCGACCACTGTATATCTGTTGGGCAGGCTACTATCAAATGCTATTAAAATGTCTGTAAATTTGTTGTGAGAAAGTAGCAAATCTCAACACACCTGTTAGCAGATAACTTGTAGGCTCTAGCATTAGATACCTGATACATATTCCCGCACCAGTTATGCTGAATTGTTCTCCTGGGAGTGGACTATACATAGAAGAAGTCTTTCCCATTTACATGTTTTTTTGGGTTTTTTTAGGGGGAGGTGGCATTTTACTTAAATTATCTGTTTAACGGATGGATGTGGGTGTGGACACTAGTGTTGCTGTACTTCTTTAATCCTAGTCTTTTGATGGTTAATGAACTACAGTAGAATCTGTCTTGAGCGGTATCTGTCTTGGGCGGCATTTTGCATTTTTACGGCAGTTTTCCCTGACATGAATCCTTAATATTCATGTTTATTTTATCTGTCTTGAACGGCATTGCTGCCTTTTACGGCATTCTGGTACTCATAAAGTCTAGTGCCATTCAGACGGTTAAAAATAGTGGCCTAAATTTGGGGAATTTTTGCTCTGATTCACATTTGGTTGAATCAGTGTAGAACTGCTGATGAGTAAATGGAACTCAGTCCAACTGTCACGATTGTTAATCGAATTGTCGTATCAAGTGTAATAAATCATTTCTGTTCGTCTCCCAGTATTTGTCATATTTTATGGCATCCGGTTTTTAATGGATTGTTGTGAGTCCTGTTAGTATTTGTCGAAAAAAACCCAGAAATTTTAAAAAGTTCCTCACAATGTGACCTCTCACTATTTATGCATGTAGTTAATTGTACGAAAAACGACGTAATGTCAAGACGTTCAAATTTCAAGCCATCACTTTTGTTTATTTTGTTATTTATCTGATTAGAAATTAGGGAATTATTTTTAATTTTCTGTTTGGTTCGCATCTCAGAATATTTCATATGAGTCTTTACCATGAAAAATATAACTTCTTGTTTGTTCCTCACTGCAAGCCTTAAATTTCTTGCCATATTTGGTTATCACCAATGTAAATCTTGTAAAATAGCTGTTTAAAAGTACACATGATATTTCAGTCTTTGGCATCAAATTGAATGAAATAAAAATCATTTTGAAATTTCAAAAAAAAAAAAAAACATGCATGAAAATTGGAAATTATCAAGTAAAAATACTTGATTAAAAATTAAAAGTGTACTGTGGAATGTAGATCACACAATGTGCTATTTTAACGTAAATTATCGTGCACGTGCATTTTTTGTGTTTAACCACATAATGCACATTTATACCTTTAAGTGAGCATTTCCTTTAAACGTATTAAAACGGTCCCAAGTCAAATCTGAGAAAAGCCACAGGTATTCCATTAGACGCAGTACCAAGAGATGTGACCTATCTTACTGATGACACTAACTGTCTTAAGATGAAAACCTTTTTTATTTATTCATTTGCTTCAACTTAGTGGCGCCCAATGGTTTATAAATGCAAACACATTTTACTAAATGTTACGTAGGCACATAATGAAATCTCATTGTAAAATGAACATGAAATTTTTTTATGGTAATTTATTTGTAGTGGGGTTTACAAAAAAAATCCTCGATATAAAATGGAATAAAAGACAAGACATGTGTGACAGATGAAATGGCAAGAGCCTACCATTCATACATGCATCTTTTCAACAGCACATTTGTTGAACCAGTCGCAAAATTTTCTATCTTGAACTTGACATCAAATAAATTCAATTTCAAGGCACACTTTACAAAAGTTGTCGAAGTCATGGAACGCAAAGACAGAAATGAGAGGCAGATTAGGCAGGGAAATTTATACCATTTTTGGTACATGACATTATGATCACCTGAAGAGAACTAAATTTAGCACTGAACCTAGAATTGGCCATTTCTAGGTTGACAAAAATGCTTATTCTGTCAAATCTACTTAATGTGCCTAATTGAGCAGGTAAAATGAATAAGAAAAACCTCGAGGACATAGCGGATGGGGCGCCCCTGTGCACCGGTGTTGAGGTGACTCTGCTGCTCGGATGAGTGATGGGATCTCTCGGCTAATGACATGTTATTACAGTAGATCTGTGACTTTACTATTGTGATAAGCCGAATGATAAGCGGGCTAATAGACGCGCCGTAACATTGAGCACACACCTTTTACAGGCAGTTGACTTATATGGGCACTTGGGATGTAAACTTTCAAAGTTTGAGGATTTGCTATTTGAAGTATGATTTACCAGTTTTTGTATTTGTAAATTGGAAACATTTTCGAACAAACGGGTTTGAATTACTGGAGACAAATCTTTCTTCATTCGCACTCTGTCCAATCTGCCTAATTAAATAGGATTGAAATTCACTAATTTTGGTAAAAATGTCCGGATTAAACCATTTTCAGTAAGATACCAATATAAGTCTAAGGACCAATATCGAGCCAATAACACGGGCCAATGACAGTTATGAGTGCATTCAAATGAAAAACTTTATGCATTAGACACAGTATCATTGCTAAAATTGCTAAAATTTTGTCTTGCCTAATTAGACAAATTAGACACAGTACGAATTAAGAAATACCCTCCTACATTGCGCGAAACTTTGAAAGGACTTTCATAACTTTGACTGCAGATTCACAACATGTCAAAATCAGTATTTGAGTACGTCAGTATTCGAGTACCAAAATGGATCTTAATTCTTCCTCTAAATTTAATCAGCTCTCGATAAATTGAAATTTAATTTCTACTTTGATTTGATTTTCTTTCTTTCAATTTCTTCAATTTATTTGAATTCTGTTTCATACATTAAAATTAAAGTGCAATAAATTAATATTCTATTTTCTTCATTTCAATTCCTCCAACCCACAAATTAGAGGTTTTCCTTTATTTTTTGCTATGCCTAATTAGGCTAATTAGGAAAATCAGGAAGAGAATTTATACTTTTATCAGTAAAATAACCAAAATTAGTAACTTAAAAACTTGTAACTTGATAATGCACCTAAAAACAGTAACTGTTAGGTAATAGTGATTATAAAGTATAACTTTATCTCTTTTTATAAATTTACCTATCTAATTAGATAGGCAAAATAAATAAGAAAACCCCCATTGGAAGTTTTTCTTACCTGTTTCGCCTGCCAATGGGAGAGATTAGGTCGTTAGGCTGAATACTCACAGTTGAATGCATTTCTTGCCTAATTTGCCTAATCTACTACTTTGCTTAATTGAGCAGATGAAGTAAGTAAGAAAACTCTTATTGAATTTGCCCGCCGAGAATTTAACCGCATTAAGAAATTTTTGGGTTTACACATGTTGTGTATGATTTGTTAGTGTCGTAGTATGTGACGTGTGTAAAGAGACACAAAGCTAAACGCTCCTCAAACATCCGACTTCAATGTCATTGAATTAACATTGTTCCTCGGTGCAGGGGTTCTGTACCCGAATAATCCTCGGATAACCCATCCAGAAAAGGACTAAATCCACTGGATAAGGTACAAATGAACGAGGAATAGGTATCAAGATACACGCATGTAGTCGGTAAGTGCACAAAATTACATTTAAGGAAATTGCACATTTAAATTTTAAATTAATCTTCGGTTTTGTTAGCTCATAATTTGCTGTCTTTCTCGTGTGTGCTGAAGACAATTAAAATTAATCAAAGAAGAGATTAAAAGTGATGCGAAAAGGGGAATACTTGCAGTGTGAATTTGCAGACAATAAGCACGAGCAAGAGTACAGATTTATGTACATTTAAGAAAATTAAATGAGAAACAAAAAATGAAAAAGAAAATATTTGAAAAATAAAATTCCCACACCAAAACGAGATAACATAACGCAATGCATGAAACTCTGAAAAAATTGAATTTGTTGGAAAATCTTTTAATTTCTTGTCAGAACATTGTCCTGAAAACATTTTCTTACTATAAAAATTTAAATTTTCTGGTAAGCCCTCCCCCTCCCCCGTCGCCCCCGCCCCCCACGGTCCTTTCCCAAATACGAAATGTCTCATTTACTAATACGGTGTTTTCAATGCGGATCAGTTTCCTTCAACAGACGTTGACATGAGTGTAAGTTACACATGTTACGTCTGGCTGTGATGTGAAATGGCCAGATTCTATCTCATCGACAAACGTAACTACTTCGGTTTATTCGCTGCTGAAGTAGAATCTATGCATTTCATCTAACGTGGTTTTATTACGCAATGTCACAGTTAAATCGACTTCATTTCAAGCGTACGCGTATATATGGATGTAAAGAAAACGTGTAACTTGACGTCTCTAGTGACAAGACAGCATGACAGAAGTCTCCCATCACACCGAATGACATGTAACCCTTCTTAATCCTAAAGTAAATATATCTCCTCTCAAATCCCAGTCCTACCGACTATCTTGGTCCCCAATGCAGGTGTTCAAATTTAAACTCAAATTTTGTTTAATTCCAATCTTATTTTGGTGAACTCCAAACAGGAACGGGGGCTTATATGTTATAAGATCACCCCTTATGTTAATTTATGCCTTTAGGGGTAATAAAATACAGTTCACGCTGTGAATAGGAGATTTATGTGTGATTCAGGGTATTTTTGTTCTCATTATTTGATAGACAGGTAGTTTAAGACGTGAAAAATCAAAAGGTGGAATAACGTTCACAAGAGACTCGGAATATTTTGTGAAAAGATTGGAATATTTGGTGAAGAGAAACATTCCGGATGCAGAGATATTGTGGATATAAAAGAACCAAAAATATTCTTGGATATAAATTAGGACAGTTGACTGGAGTGGAAATATACAGTACAAACCTATATATCAAAACAGGTAGGAGTATTATTACCATTTCATCTAAGGCTGCGACGATTCACCGGATCTTCGGATCATTGATCGGACATGTAAAAACTTCCGATCATCGATGATATTTGCTGTCATCGGATCATCGGGGTCTGTTATTTGAGGTAGATTTAATGCAATTTTAAGGTGCAAATAATCTAGATCAATCACATCAAAATTTGTAAAAACAATTTCAAGTTCATTTACCCTCATTAGTTCTAAGAAATATAATTTTTCTCAATAACTTTATATGCTTTCTATTGCAACGTAATAACTTATATGGGTTCTATGAACCAACAGTTGCTCATTCCAAATTAATTTGGTCTAAATTTAGCACATTAGTGCTAAAATTTGCACAAAATATGTGAATTCCGATGATCCAGATATTCGATCGATTTTAGTGATCCGATGATCAATTTTAACTTCAAGCCGATGTCGTAGCCTTAATTTCATCAAACCAAGGCAGCACTTTATTCAATGTTATTAAAGAGTACAAGCTGTTGCTTTCAGCACTTCGCAGAATTTGACCCTTTAATGGAGGTAGAACTTTGGACAAGAAGGTGATTAAGTTAATTCTATTGTCATGTTTAAATGGAACTATTTCTAGAAATACAACATTAGACATGTCAACAGGTTAAGGTGGAAATGTGTTTACATCCTTTGTTGTTGAGGAGAGGGTGAGCAGCAATTATAATCTAATCTTGAAAATGCATTTCCATTTTTAAATGACTTTTGTTGAATGATTTATTGTCGAAATTTTCTATTTTCCATTAGAACACTACAGAATGTGATCTAACTATTACAAAGTGTTCTGATTGGTAACGGTAATCCGAGAAAGTTTTGTTGGACATTCCCTTCTTCCAGCCCGTCCACAGGATGGCTTTTCAAGTGGACCCTTGAGGTGGAGGTGGGAAGAGGGTGGTGTCTTAGTTAGATTCAGCTAGCTTTTGATCATATGCATTTTGACAGACGCTTCAAGAAGTACCGTCAATATTGGGTTGTGGGACCTCAATTCTTAACAGGAAAGCAGGTGGAGCTTTTCACGTCACAGGCTGGGTTACTAGGGCTGGGGTATAGGGCTAGTGTTTGTCATCGATGATCGGGCCACTGTCATCGATGATGATCAATGAATCAGCCTCAGTTTTAGTTCCCATGTCTTATTGGTAAATTAAGAAGTGATTTGTTTACAAAATTGGAAAACTAATTCATAAAAAGAAACGAGATACATAATTTGATATTCAGTTCAACAAAGTAATTTTGCAAATTAAAGATTTAATTAAAGTTTTTATAATATATTGCTAACACAGCGTAATGGTGTGTCAACCTGAAACCTGTGGGATTTTATAGTAGATTTAGGACAGTTTAGGTCAGTTAAGATGACACATTTTTTAAATTTTCCATATTTGGCTGATGGTTGATGACAGTTTTTAACATCGATGACAAGAATTGCTGATGACATATTCGATGATCCGATGAATCGTCCCACCCTTATTGGATACCTGGTCTCTTTAAATCACGAATTTGCCTCACCATACCAAGGAAGGCTTGCCAAGGTGTAAATGTGGTACCTGACAAATGTGAACCAACATGGGACTGACATGTCATCTTATGAGGGTTCACACAATATTTAAATAATTACTTCTGTCAGAGTTTTAAGTTGCAAACCTCCTTAGAAAAACATCTAAGAGTGACACATGAATGCTAAAATTAAATTTTAACTTTTACCAAGACTAATTACAGGTGTTCCGAGTTCCTGTGAGGTATTTTTTGTAGTTATGTCTGCTATGAATGTTGGGCGGATAGATGTACAATTTTACTGGCAATTAGTGTTATGTTAGCACTAAGAACCCAAGGGCAAAGTTAAAGCAGCCATTCATCATTACGCAGCTTGTTTGTGGTGCAGATGAAAAGCAAAAAGCTGTCAATGTTTTCTGAAAACAAACGTAAAAACGGTTTGTTGATTTTAGTTGTGCTACACTTTGTGCTAAGATTTCGTACTCACATAGGTTTAAATGTTATTGCCTAATGTCACGTTCCCATTTATGTTTTTATGGCAACTAATCTCGGTCCCTTCTCTTGAACTCGTTTGCAATCAATTGTGAAGCCACTGGTATCCCACTCTGTCATTGAGCTATAAAACTACTGATTTTACCGAGTCATTTCTGGGAGGTCAGTTACATGTTTTTCTCTTGTACTTTTTAAACATTTATGAAAAGGCACTTTGACATCGGGGCTGTTCGATTCACACGAACACCTTGGTATACCAACACACCATCCCCCAGAGGTGGTGTGTGTTGTATGGTGGTGCACACTGAGTACAGTTTTGTTCACCAATTGATCATTTGCACATTTTTGGAGTGCTAAATCGAACAGCCCTTTTCAGTCCGTTTCTAAGATATGTGATTAATTTCTTTTGGAACCTTCAAGAGAGATGTGATTCGGTTCAAATTTTCTTGAATCATCTAACTTCAACTCTGTTGAAACCGTTTAAATAACGGCCGTGAAGATAAATTCTAAATGATTTTTAACATAGAAAGAGAGCAGTAAAAAGAATTTTCTTTGCAAAAGTGACGCTAATGAGTTTAAATACGTCCTTTAACTCTATTTGCTACTAATATGCACTACACATCATTGTTTGGGATGCATTAGAAATGATAACAATGAAAGAAAAAACTTTGTACTATTACGAGCCAAATAAGACTATTTCGCACACTCAGACTATTTAGTTCATTTCATTCAAATACTATATAATTAAAAAAAAGTAAAGTCCAATTTAATCAAAATAAAGTCACAGTAAATTGGTTTATCGCACCAGCTTTTAAATATTTATGCAGCTTCGGTACAAAAGGAACTTTGTGCCACCATAAAGCTGACTGTACTCGTGGATTTGTGGATTTAAAGCACTGTGTTTGTTTGTCATACTTCGCAGTTGTTGCGTTCTTCTGAGAGAATTAGGACTTGAAGATCTTTAAAAGGTTGGATTAATGGAAGGCTTTGGAGAAGTGAAAATAAATACTTAATTTTTATTTTTTCAAGGTAGGTTTGGAATTATTAACTTAATGGTTTGCTTTAACTTCGAGATATTTATATTTGTTAAGTATTACATCATTTCCTCTAACGTATATTAGCGGTGCCTTACATTAATTTTTCGGCTCAGGCGACTTTTTCATACTGTGTCATTATTTTATAATCAGTTAAATCAGTAGATAACGAACGGTTTAGTAAGAAAATAATACAATTTTTCATTGCCCTGATAATTTAGATTGTACAGAATTGGGAATTGTCTTGAAACTAAAAAATGCCATTGAAAGTCAGATCTGTATTGAAATACTCTGTTGAATTGTTCATCCACCATTGCCAGAGACAATCAGTATGATTTGATAGAAGTGAGATTTTTCCATCAGTCATCAAGATGCAACGTCCACACGTTATGAAAAATGTGGATTTTATCTGATTCTTACTGGAGGGTTATGGTCTGCACAGTGAATGACAAGAAAGTGCCATTTCATGTTCACACGCATCTAAATGGTCATACAGTGGCTGGCAGATGGGAGAACTAATCCATCTCAAGGGCCAGTGGAGTCTCCTGCAAGTTGCATTGCAATTCATAGCCGCAAAATAATTTTTGCACGGCTAGTGTCTGAACATGTTGCAATAATTGACACAGTGGTCATCGTTTTATTTTTGTCCTACTTTTTGTGATATGGTCAATAGAGGTTTCTTGAATTGGTTTTTGCTAGGCAAATTTACTAGATATGGTAATTACAATGTCAACTGGTATTGTATGTGATGCACATTTCTATTAGTGTTGATCTAGAAAAGTGATAATAATTGTGCAATATATATCCTTTGTGGGCAATTGAAAACTTTTTAGGCATCGCTTTTTGAATGAAAATAATAGTCAATAATAATAAAAGCAATGAATAGTAACAGTTCTTGAAAATGTATTGAATTATATGAACTTACCAAATTAGGTGCATATGGCAATCAAAATCAAACTTATTCACAAACCCCTTTTATTTTTAAAAATGTAGAATATGCATTTGACCAAACATTTAAACTAGACAATCCAGTAGGTTGCAAAGCCATTGCATTGCCCCTAAATGCAAACCCCCTGCAACCAAAACCCATTAAAAATGATAAAAGTAAACAGCAATCAACAATTTTTTTGAGTTTAG
>JBCAUI010512792.1:0-12436 GCA_038406195.1 Haplosyllis anthogorgicola | reverse complement strand
CACCCTAGACAAGTACAGACCATACAGCCGCAGCTTACAATGTAATCCTAGTTACAATAAACTTAGAATCAAAGGACAGTATCTCGGGTTGACTTGTATGTTGGAACCAAAGGTAACTCCGCCGAACACAACACAAATTATGATGTAATTGGAGAAAACATGACCGAAATATATTCCTGAAAAAATTAAATAATTACATGTAATATGGTTACAGAACTGTGTTCCTGAAGTTGGCCTCACTCGCCATCACCCTGGCAACACTCTACTCCTCCATTACTTGCACGCCCAAGGACTCCTGCAATGTTGGAACAGGCGACTGCAACGAAATCAGGGTATGTTTCTCTATCAAACTTATTTGTGAGATTAGAGTATGTAACCTGAGATGTTAATGTCACTGGAAGATATGACTGTACTTTGTATATCGTTTATTCAGTGTTGGGAAACTTACGTTGGACAAGAGCTGTACAAGCTGGTCATCATGGACTTCTTTGTGGTGATAGCGGTTACATTTTTTGTAGAATTTCCAAGAAGGTAAGTTTCTCCTGGTGAGACAAAACTTCCCTTTTTCTGATCATTGAGTGACTTTATTCGTTTGTCACTTTCAACTCATTTGGCAAACAACACTGTACCTTTCGCTAGAACAACTACACAATGTGTACTGTCATTCACTTCAAGATGAATATAGCCATGAGCAAACATCTCTTTTGTTCCGTAGGTTAATAGTTGACAACGTTAACTTCAAAATAGCAAAGATTGGACGTCAAGAGTTTGATATTCCGAAGAACGTTCTGGACCTGATCTACGGACAGATCTTGTTGTGGCTTGGGACGTTCTTCTCACCCCTTCTTCCAGCCATCATTGTCATCAAAAACTTTCTCACATTTTACATCAAGTTGGTAAGTCAGATCATGAAATTTCTATTAAAAGTTTTATCGCCCCGCAACAATTGAATTTCATGTGAGCTCATTCAATTCACTTGTTGCAGGACGCTTAACTTTTGATAGTAGTTTCATGATCTGAAACGTTTCTATAGTTTCAGTAGTGAACGAAGTATATTCATCGAATGTTTTACTCACCAGGTGCTGCCAAAATGGTTGAGCGGAGAAAAAGATTGTACTTTACTATTGCAGTTCAACCCACTATTGCATAATCTTAGTGAGCGGCATCTTCTAGTGCGAATCCCCATAGAGTGACAAATTGGGTGTTTTGTAACGACAATGCCTGAAGAAAAATGTTTTGCAGTCTCCTAGGCTCATGTAGAAACTATGTTAACGAAGTACATGTTACAAAGCGCGATTCTACCTCTATGAATGCTCTAAAGGCCATCAATGGGGGATTCTCGATTTGCAACAGATATTAGGACCGCGCTCATTCAAAAACAAATACACTGGGTGTTCTCTATTGTGAACAATTATTTTATCAACAGTAAATCCTATCATTTCAGAAACAAAAGAATGTAGCACTGTTAAATTGACGCCAATTAAAACGAGGTGTGCTGTTCTATTGTTAAGATTAAAATTATATTTGTCCTTTGAATTTTAATTCATTACTATTTTTTCTATTTTGCAGCTGAGTTTGATATTTAACTTTAAGGCATCAGAGAAGCCATTCAAGGCGTCCGATTCACATAACTTCTTCATGAATGTTTTGTTGCTTGGTTACGTACTATGTGCCATTCCACTTTGTTATATTTGTTATTGGTAAGATTCCTTCATATTTTAAAACAGATTTTTGTCCTGCATAACTACGAAGACGACGATTTATAAGATTTTTTTTCAAATGTTTGTCGAACCAGGTTCCATTTATGGGGCCACTGATTACCCCTGTCTTGGACAGGGTTTTAAAGGCAGGGTGGATCTTTTGTCTGCACTCTTTCCAACATCTTTTCCAATAGGGGTGCAATTTTGTTTTGTTATTTTTCAGGGTGGAACCATCCAAAGGTTGCGGACCATTCCGCGTGTACAATGAAGTCGTGGTCATAATGTCGGTAACAGTGAGCAATTGGCCGAAATGGGCGAACGACACTCTTACCTACATCACCTCTGGGCTCTTTCTATTTGTCATCATAACTATCTTACTGTAAGTCCATTGTCCTTTTCAAGTTTTTTTCTTATTTATGGTTTGTTTTCCCATAGGCAATTTTTCCTAATTGATACTCAATAATTGATGAAATTATGTGGATACCAAATTCGGTGATTGGAAGTCTTGTTGCGCAGATTTATGATGGTTTTTTTTCTCTCTGGTTATTTCTTTTCAGTCTGTGGATATATTTTGTGACTCAAATGAAGAATGCGTATAAAAAGACTGGTGACGTATTAAAAGAGGAATTAGCTTTGGTAAGTTCACTTAGGGGACTACATATTAATGTGCATTTTTAAACTTTAATTTTAAATTTAAATATTTTAAAGGGTATCAGTGTAAGGAGTCTGTCTTCCTCAACTACTTTTACTGAAGTAGTTAAGACTTATCTTCACATTGGTTTTATGTTTTATTTTCTTTCAAACATTTTACATTAACATTACTTATGGTTGATGTGCGTAGCTAGTGATCGTATCTAGAAACATTACTCTACATATATATAGTATACTTTGTGGTGTATAATTCGTTTCTGGTGTCTGGTCACTAATTTGACGTCTTTTTTTTTTATACAAGTCGCAAACTTACCTTATTGCTATTTTCTGTACTTGCTTTGTACATTTGCCCAAACAGGAAGGTCAAGACAAAAAGTTGATTATGAGGAAGTTTGTTCACAATGGTCTAAACAATAATAGTCAGAAGAGGGCGCCAAAGGATAAGAGAAATGTACAAAGTGAGTCTCACCAGAGGGACACAACAGAAACACATGATTCTAATAGAGATTTGGATAAAGATTTGACGGACCTGTTGGATGAGATTGAATGAAACACTGCATTTTTAATGGTCTGCACTCACACAATGCTTTTTGGACTGTGATGTTTTTATAAATCCGGAACGCACTTGTAAATAAAATGGTGTACATAGTGCACTGTGGATACGTTACGTTGAACATTGCTTTGCCAATACGCGTGACGCTTTTCGACAACGGAATACAGTGTATGGATTAAGTTCTGTCCTGCTACAAGTTTGGATTTGAAATGGCGAAATTTGCGGCACCGAGTGTTAACTGTTTGTCTGTAAAACACTTAAAGCCAACGAATGAAGAACTCTACTTGTAGGAGGGATTCGATAAAAATTATTACAAAAGAAAACTGGAAGATTTGAGGCAACAACCACCTGCCCGTGCGGTGATGTACAACACAAGTGTAAGGCCAAGTAAACCTGTGGTGCGGGCATTCCGAACTATGGTTATGTAAACCAACATTTGAAACACGGATAATTATGGACTCACCAGTCGGCATATTTAGTAAAAGTTCTTTCTCTTTCTGTTGTTAGTATTTTGTTGTCTCCTCGGACATTTAGTTTAGTCAGGAATGTTTGGGTTTTATGTGTTTCTAATTTTACATGAGAATTTGTTTGGAGGAAAACATTGATTATTAATACTTCTCATCTTTTGTAAATCTTTGTACACTAAGACTTTCTTTTGCAATGTTTCTCCTAAAACATCTATTTTTTAAAACTTTGTCATTAAAATATGTCGTCTTCAATTGGCTAGGTTTTATCCAAATTCATTTGAGATGCAACATGTCCAACCACTGCATGGCATGATCTATTTATTGCATGAAACATTGGTCAGGTTAAGTGGTCTGCGTTGCCAGAAAGACATGCATGATCTTTGTCAAGTTTTCTCTTCGGCCAATTTAAGCCTTTTCTAACCAAGAAGTATATTGTAGCTAAGACTAAACGCATTCAATGGAGTTTTTTCCAAATTAATTTTTGTCTGTCTAATTAGGCTAATTAAATTAATTAGCCTAATTAACCAAATTCTGGCCTAATTAATCCAATTTCCTGCAGTCGTTATTGGCCTATCAAATCCAGCTGCATTAAAAACACATTGAAGTTGGATAGTAATGGCGTAATATAATAAATGGACTACAGAATGACGATGATATTAACTCTTGAGTGACTTAACTCATTAGGAATGTCGAGATAAGCAGTTTCTGCTGAGGGAGTTCCAGGAATCGGGAGGGGGCGGCGCTAAACGCCCCCCAAACAGGGCCGTGTACAAGGCTGCGGAAGATGCATCCCACGAACCCCCGAAAGCGGCAACTCCAGACAACGAGAAAAAACAACCACCACCAGATGGCGTTGACGTCACAAAATAACCAGATGACGGCTCTTGGTGATCGTTCGTAATTTCTGAGGCTGTTACTTGTATTTTGGTTGCGTATATTGTATGTACTTTCGTAGTGGATTTACGTTTGCAAGCAAATGCTGGTCATTTCTTGCTGGCGTGCATGATATTCTAGGTTTTTCTTTATTCGTATCTAGCCCTTTTTCATCTAATTTGTCTAATCTGTCTAATTAGATAGGATGAAAAGTTACCAAATCATCCCAATTTTTGGGATGACATTGTGTTCAATGCATGTAAATTGAACCATTTCTGGTAAAACTATGTTTGAATGTACTGAATCTATGTATTATTGCTGAAATTAGCACATTTTAATTCTATCTAATTAGACAGATTAGACAAATTAGATAAAATAAGGCTAGATACGAATTAAGAAAACCCCTGTTATCTGATATATTATTACAGTTTGAAAGTTTGCAATTTGAGTTGCCGTACCATATCTTACAATGTATAACTCGTCACTGGTCGTTTAAAGTTCATGTCAATATGTGGCTATCAATACAATATTAATTAATGTCACTGTAACGCAGAAATTTGTCTGGAAGACACTTGTAAGATGCAGGTTTCTACGAGACTATGTGGGCACGAAGTGCTGCGTGTGCAAGATGACGGTTGATATTGGTTTAATTAGAGATCCCATTCATGACTTTTTGCTATAATTTTACGCAATTTTCAAAATAAGCAATATTCAAAAGAGACTATTCGTCGTTACGAACTTACATGTATGTAACAGGACACAAATTTGCCGAACGTACAGTAGAACCTGCTATACATGAAACATCACACAATTTTATTGAACGTGCAGTAGAACCTGCTTTAACAAGCCACTGCTTTATGCAGCCACCTGGCATTTACGGCCAATATGTCGGTTTTTCCTTCTTGTAGATAAATCATTAAAGTCATCACTGCTTCGTGAGGGCACCTGTCATTTACACTCAATGAACATAATGAGTAAGGGTGGCCCCTCAAAGCAGGTTCTACTGTCCTCAAATTATGATTTGAATTTAATTCCCACAACATGTATTAGAATTATTCCCACTACAGAGGCTTTTCTTCACAATTAATAAGTCCATTACTAAAATTAGTGATTCCACAAGTCACTGATGCTAGTTATTTTGCTTGTATTAGCGGTATAAATTAGTTGAATTTTTTTTCGTTTTTATGTCTGGCCGATTTCTCTCATGCCTTTAAACGAGATACTTGGTGAAAAATTAAGAACTACGTTACTTAAAATATTTCGCAACTTTGTCCCTCTTTTTATTTTTATTCTGATTTTTACAGAGAAATATATTCTCGAATATACAACAGAAAACATATGCATGTTTTAATCTTGCACTCTATTGATCTATTTTTATTTATAATCACAAGTATCATTGTATGCTCTGTGATACTATATTGATCAAATAAATGACAATTTGTTGATAAAAATATTTAAAATTTGATACAAACGATATTTGTATGCATGTATATTGTAGATTAATGTCTGGGGAGTCTTTTACTGACTACATTGCAACATAATGCACGGCGTCTTACTGGCGTCAAAAATGTGAGATGACAATATCATTTGATCAAATATTAATTTTTTACCAACAAATTATTCTTTATTTGATTACAGAATGAAGTAGTAAAACTCCCTGCAATTATTACTGTTTTATAACAAACTTATACTGTGTTTTACTTACAAAATAATACAATAAAATCTTATGCAATTCATCATACACAATGCGATTGTGCTTCTGTAGTTTATGAATTATGTTCAATGGTTCTCATGATTTACAAATGGAACAAGGGAACTTTTATTTTTCACAACCAAATATAACACAACATTCGAAGTACAATAGTTACTTCCATTTCTAAACTGAAACTGCCTAACTTAATTTAAATTCCTCTTTCGTTTGTACATGTGTTTTACATGCATTTGCGCAGATTTGTCAATGTAACTGGATGTGCACAATTGATCTACTGCAAACTTTAAGCCTGTTTCCTTTTTTTTTGTAAATCACAACTGCAAGACAATTTGCGACAAACAATTTCTGAAAATGGGAAACATTTTTGTGCAATGTTTCCACGGATTATCACAATGTTTTTGTAAGATGAAGCAATGTTTCACATTTGGATGCAACAATGCTCTGAATTTTTAAGTTCATTGATATTGTTAAGATACGCACAGAATTTTAGTCACTGTATCATGAACAATGGGTAGGTGACGCTTAATTTTTGATAAACAAAATGTATTTACGCTCAAATTGGGGTTTCATTTACCGTTTTCTAGCCTTACTGGTTCATCCTTTATGCCGCGAGCATATCATTGAATACATCGTGAAGTTACACATTTTTCGCATCCACCGGTAAAACAAGGCATCATCTAGCAGTGTCGACATTAAAGCAATGGTAATGTTAACACTTTCTTTGATATAAAATGTCTTGGCAACAATGCAGACTATACAATAATAATTAATGTTAATAATTATGTACTACGTTACATTCAAACACTGTGCACTCTTTAATTTGCATTAGATGAAACGATAAACAGTAGCGCCACTAAGTGCACTTTTGCCGTGATATTTGTTTGCACTGTTAATTCGTGTAGGAAATACATTGGGCTAAACAAAGTTCACAAAATTTGTATGAGAATCGCTAAAAGCTAGTTGGCTAAGAATAAATTTCCTTCTCCAGTTTGCGGTTTTTCATATGAAAGTGAAAATAATTACTGGATGCAAGATATGTCAACATTCAGTATAAAATTTAGATTGTGAGATTTCAAATGTATACAACCTTTAATCCAGGGAGGCATTTGAAGCGAACAGGTTTCACTTTAGGATCAATTACTTGTCCACGTCTTTCAGCCTTTATTTAATACAGTGGGCCATGATAAAGTTCTTTCTTAAATGAATCTAAAATAAAGTTATGTATTTTGCAAATTAAACATTTATTTCGTAATTTAACCACCTGAACAGTCTGTGGTATCTATTCAGCTAGTCACCTTATTTAGTCTCTTTATAAATATAGTGCATACAAATAAAGTCTGCTGGCCTTTTATATCGTGTGATGCAAACAGATACACGGATTTTTATTTGACGTAGAATTAAAGAGTTTAAAACTGAATTCTCGAATCATAAACACAAAAATATGACTTAAATCACATTCGCTTTCATTCACACTGCGGTGTCGAAGCTACAGCTTAAATATTGAAATTCTCAAAAAGCATAATTTTTCTTTTTTGGGAGGCTACACGGGTGATTTACATGTACGCTACGGGCAGCCACTTAAAACATAAATGAAATTAAAATAGTCTATGTACATACAAAACAAGGAAACAAACGCTGTCGGGATAATTCGAGAACATTCAAAATGTAAGTCGTAGCTTCCAAGTAAAAGATTTACATCGTCTATTTTTTAAGACAATTATTTACATCAGTTTAGAGGGTTAATTCTTATGATATGCACACTTTGTTAAAACAAGACAGAATTTACCTTTAACTTGGGCGAATGCTTTTTTTTTCGTGAACTTTTATCGTATATGTAACCTTTATGTACACAGTACTGAACATATCACCACAGTATCGTTTGCAAAACGGCATTACCTCTATGAAATCACTATGAAAATAAAAGCACGATACAACAGACTCGTATGTATACAGGTGACTTCAAATCTTGAAAAAATATGACAACTGACATTTTACTATTTCGGTCTTGACAGGAAGGGGGGAGATCCATATAGCATACACATGTAATTCTTTTTTTTTCTGCGTTTTATTGGATGTGCCTTTGTGTCCTTTTTAAAATTAAACCGACTCTTCTGTTTGCTGGTCCTTATGGCCACGTCGTTGGACTGACTTATCATCCCTCGCTGGCATTGGCACCCAAGTTACAGCTAAACTCGCGCGACAAAAAACCTAAAATCAGTCACTATTTTTTTTGTATAAACCACACGTCATTTTGACTCTTTCACAACAGGATGGAGCTGTTTTTCTCTAGTGCTGGTTAATATTTTCTCATCTAATTAAAAACAAATCAATATATTTATGTACAAAACATTGTATAAAGTAATGTGTGAACCACTGGTGACCGGGGCCAAAGAGCGAGCCCCATTTATGACGAGGCGGCCATTTAATTGCACGTATTGACCAGTGAGAGTAATTCGTGGAAACCAATGACTCACACATACTGAGCTGTAATTGGAAATAACACACACATTGGGAGATATGTGTTAGAAACTTGCCTGCAGTCTCTAAAACATTCACAAATTGCATCTTTGGTAAAAGGGGAGAGTTATCTATTGTTACCAAGGGTCATGAGAGCCATCCAAATAAGTTATAAATTACATGCTAAATTATAGCACTCTAAACAGTAACATACACTGACATACTGTAATAGTATTAATAATAATACAACTGTATAAATGATCACTGCTAATAATAATGATAAATGCACTACTTGTTTAGTATACAAATAGCTAGTAATAATAACATGGAATGGAGGTCACCATGGAAACGGTGCTATTGTTATGTAGAACAGAGGAGAAAATAAAAAATGAAGATGCATGAAATGTAACTACACAGGTTTTCATGACTGGTGCAGGCGACTGAAGGCTACCCATAACACAGTCCTTTGTTACTTGTCACACTGATCCATGGGCATCTGCATTGTGACCCATGACAACAGACCGTGTCCATGGCAACATAAGGGTTTTTTTCTGGATTTGTAACGTGCAGTTCACTTCCAGGGTATTAAAGGCGAAAGTCAGAAGGACTAGACTTGTTGCCAGGGTTGGGCACCTGTCTTCAGTCTACTACATTAGGCTGCTTCTGGATTCCCTGATGTGTATGAGCCATGACCTTGCCTCCAGTCTAGTGCACATCACAATTGAGGAATAAGAATTCATAACTAGAGCGGGCAAGTGTTCATGTTTGTATTGTGTCTATTTGTTGTTTTGTGCGGAAGGGGTTATGTATCGCCACTATTACTCTCATCTTGCAGCTACACGGGTGGGTGTTTGGGTAGGGGTGGAACACCTCTAGCTGTTCTCGGACGACGTCGTCAAATAATCGTCAGGTCTATGGTGAGTCTCAAGCGCTTTAATCGTGGAGGAATCGTGTGGAAGCTCAGACTTGCGGCGTAATAACGGTTTGTCCTTGTTCTTTTTCCGAATCACCTGTTCATTAGACAACATGCATAAGTATAAATAAGTGTATAAATAAATCATAAAGTGATAAATGATATACAGTATGCCTTAAGTGGTAGATCTGCTAGAATAACGAGTTTTTTATGTTGATACCTTTACGCAGAAAATTTTCTATCGACTTTTTTGAATCTGATACAAAATTAATTTTATTTCGATCTGCCACTCTTTGCAATAATTAAAATCAACGTAAAATGGTTACTATGGTAAGAAATGAATGAAAACTACTAGCTTCATGCATACCACGTGAACATAAATTTGAGCAAGGATTACTTTGGGCAAGCGATGGTAAACTGTTTGTTAATAGTTGGTCACATGCCAAGCACATTAACTTTAGTAAAATTATAAGCATCTGTTAGCATGTTAGCTAAACTGCACAATGACATGTACTGTATACAAGGGGAATATTACGTGTTATCGCAATATGTTGCAGACCAGCACTGTGTTTTTTCGAAATTAAACAACGTATTGCGTTACAATTAGGGGAGAACAAGGGCAGTTACCAATCTCACATTCAAGTCTTAAAATGATGGACCTGTCAATCCAATCCTTACTCAAACCTACATGTAACTAATCTGTTTTCGTTTCCATGACTACTGCACATAAGGAATGGTTACTATGGTTTCTAAGATTTGCACCCGTCGTTTCCTGGCAACATTACTTTCCCTTCCCTCCCACCCAAACGCCTTAATTATAAACATGACATCCTTTAATACAGCGGACACTTTACCACGAGTACATAACAGAAGTGCATAGTTACAGCTGCTATGTGTTTCTACAGAACGTTTACGATCATTTTTAAAATTCCTTAGAAGTAAGCATGCCCAAGAGTAGGCAAATTAAAAGCACCAAAACTACGTGTTGTTTGTTCTTTCAATCTGAAAATTTGATTACTTGCTCCCTCCCCCTAATTTCTATCAAAAAATTCCCCCTGGCGTACGGATTCGTACATTCAATTTATGTTCATTTAAGTTTCAGATGTCTAACATGAAAGCAACTTATCAAATATTTCGTCACCAAAATTTCTTGATGTTCCCCTGAACAACAATTAACGTTCAAAATAACTTTTAGGTTGTGTGCGAAATTAAATTGTTACGAAAATTAAGCACAGACCAATCACCGAATTGCATATGGACAAATAATTTCGCACACATTAAATTTCAGCAGAGGTATAAAATACAAAAGTGAAAATAAATTACTTGAGATCCATTTGCGTCCAACTGTATATAAAATGGAAAAATAACCATTGCCATAGTGTAAAAATAAATACAGTCAGGCTCGTTTTATTCGATTCAAGTTTGCTCGATTTTTCACTTAATTCGATTAAATTTTGAGGATTGAAAAATTATCAATCTAATACACTCCTCCCCGGATATATCGATATGGCTTATGTGTATATCAATATCCCGCTTATATCAATACAATCTCTTGCAGTCAGTCAAATTAAAATATATAGATATTTGTTCCGTTTTTTTCGATATCCCGCTTACATCGATACAATTTTATATCGCCAAATTTATCGATATAACCGGGGAGGAGTGTACACTGAAATTTGTTTGGTTAGCTCGACTTTCCTACTTTGATTTTTCACCTACTACGATTAAGATTTAGTTCAATTTGTGTGCTTTCCTCGATTATTTTCACTCCTATTGACAAAATACACGTAAAACTAAAGCCACTCTGGCTTCTTTAGCTAATCAAAGGAAAGTTATGTTTTATCACAGAGGTTGATGTGGTATCTTGTAGCATGGCTTCCAAGTTTCATTGAAATCAAAATCATTTAGTTACCTTTGATGTTGAAGCTTTGATTTGGCTTCCTAGTTTAAATTTTATATTAGAAGCAAGCCATTGATTTCTGAACAATATTAATCAAAATGTCTAAAAGAAAATAAACTGATCACACACTTCAGTTCAAGGCTCAGGTTCTTAGATGACACTTTGATGGCAATGAAAAAATCATTAATTTATCAAGAGAGCTAAAAATTCCTCAAAATACAATATGCATTTAGAGAAAAACAAAGATAAAATTTTAATGAAGTGGCCAAGTCAGTGCAAACTGGTAGAAAATGTATAAGATTCTCTGAATTTCCTGACATTGAAAAAGCTCTTTTGTGCTGGCTCAAAAATATAAGATCAAAGGATCATCCACCTCCTCTAGATGGTCAGACAGTAATGGCTCAAGCAGAAAGGTAACTTCCAAGAAATATGGAATTAAAAAAAACCCCAGTAATTTTTATTTAATGTTTCAAAGACTAATTTTTACTTAATTCAAAGTAAAATGAATTTTTAATGAGAATTAATGAAACTTTTGTATTTAATTTCTTTCTTTCAGATTTGCAACAAGCTTTGGTCACAAAGATTGGACTTGCAGTAGAGGTTTCTTTCACAGGTTTTGCAGAAGATATGGTGTCCTTTCTAAAAGAATTTGTGGTGAATCTCTTGACTGCCCGGACACTCAAAGTTTTATTGATGATGTGTTACAGCAATTGCTTCAAGCATATAATCCACATGATGTATTTAATGCTGACAAGACAAGCTTCTTCTTTGAACTACTGCCAACAGAGAACCTATGCTTTTAGGGGTGAAAAAGTATTTGGTGGCAAAACATCCAGAGATTGTCTTACTCTAATGTTTTGCACTAACATGTCCAGCACTGAAAAACTTCCCCCACTGATCATTAGAAAAGCAAAAAATCCAGCTGTTCTCAAAAAGTACAATTTAACTGTTAAGCAGCTGCCAATTGAATATTACAGGAGCAAAAATGCTTGGATGACTGGTCATGTTTTCGATCAGTGGTTGTCAAAATGGAACCAAAAGCTGGCCAGACAAAACAGGAAAATTCTGCTTTTAATTGACAGTGCTTCTTCACATGTTGTTCAAGAATATAGCAATATCAAAGTACAATTTCTTCACCCAATACAACATCTAAACTTCAACCACTAGACCAAGGTGTCATCAAAATTGTGAAATTGTACTACAGAAAACTA
>JBCAUI010512781.1:0-12436 GCA_038406195.1 Haplosyllis anthogorgicola | reverse complement strand
AAAAAGAGGGGTTTGCCCCCCTCTCGACCCCCCCCCCCCCCCCCCCACAACGGGAAATCCTGGATCCGCCCCTGCCTAGTATTTTTAATTCATGAAATTTTTATTTAATAACCCAACTCCTGATGTTTTAACTTTCAGTTTTAAGACATGATCCAGTGATTATCCGTCTTCAGATACTTTCAACCGGCGTCAACCTGAGATCAAAGTGCATGAATAGATTCAGAATTATTTCCCATAAACGACGAACTCTTTTTGCGCTGTAATTCCAAGAAAATTGAATATTCCTGGGTCTGCTACATAATACGAAGGCATCAGACAATCGCTACAGGCAACCTGTCATTTCGTCTTCTAGTAAACAGAAAAGTATATAGAAAAACTAAGGATGAGCAGCACAACATGGAATGATGGTACCGTCGGAACAATAACATACGAGTGGACAGAAGGTTGGATGAATGAAACGAACACGTTAGATATTAAACCTGTTGCGGCGGACAAATATGAAAGTATATCAACAATAGTTGTTTTTATTACATTAGGATTCATTGGTAAGTTGGCTTTCATGTCTTTCCTTACTGATATTTTTTCCAGGTGATTTGCACTGGAATTAATGTTAATCTGTACAAACTGTAAAGTTCTTATTACAAATATAAATTACCGGCAGTTTTCATAAGGACATAGCAAGTAAGGTTTTTGAATTAATTAATTAATTGAATTAAATTTATGCGATCAAATGTGCCACATATCCGAACCAACAATACGCATCTTTAAATCAGCAAATGGCACTGCTACTTCACTTCAAAGGATAATTTATGTCAAAGAGTGCACCTTGTGGAAGTTGTTAGGCCTTTAAAATCCACTTGATTGGTCTGATATGAAATGTCAGGGGTGGATTAGTTCATGCGTAAATACAGTTGCTTATCATGTTGTCACATATTAATAAAAATGCTTGACATACATCCACACTTCATTGTTGAAGTGTAAGATTTTACAAATCACACAATCAGTTTTTGTTGAAAGTGCAACAGTTAATTGCAATATGTCAATCAGTGGGAGGCTGAACATGAACAACATCAGGTAAACAAAACAAGAGTGAATTAAAAGCCAATCTAAAGATGGCTGCGCGATCTAGAGGCCTTGATATGATAGAATGGTTCGGATATGAGACCTGATAAATTACCATGTGAAGACCAATATTGATCAGCTCTTGATGTTCATGTTCCTATCAATTTGAAAACATACAGAACTTAAGAGAGAACAAAAGAATTCCACCTTGTATTTTTGATGTTCCATTGCTCAAAAAGTGATAGGAATTTTCTTCTCTCAATATCAGAAATCGAAAAGGAAAAAAAGTTTAGAGTAAAATTTCAATAACTTGAGTTAATCACATTCGTTGTTTTGCTGAGTAGTGGTAAGGCGTGATGTATTGGAAGAAAGGTGACTTATGAGTGTATCAGTTAGTTACACATTGATTTAGACATTGAATAATTTCAAGTCAATCATTGAAATTATCAGAGCATAAACATCAGAAATTCGTTCTGCTGCTGGCTAAATGGTGATCATTTTCTGTTCAGGCGAAAAGCACAGTGTGCTCCTTAAGGGTCTCCATAGACAGCATGTAAATGTTTAACAGTACACGGAATTTGTATCAGAAGTTTAACAATGGCGCATCAAAAGCACAGCTTGAATTTTTTTCGTTTTCTCCTTTGTTCTCTTCGGTTCCAAAATGATACGAATTCTGTGTACTGAGGTATGTAATGCAGATGGAAACAATGTCTAAATGAATTGATATGGTCAAGCAATTAATAGATGGCATAGAGGAACAAGGGCAATCCGGCATTTTTCATAGACACAAAACATATTGATACTGCCTTCTATTTACGAATACCTCCTTAGGAGATGCTGACTCCTGCTGTTAGTGATCAATAGACCTCAATGCACTGAACAAAAATATAAACACAGTGATGAAAATGATTGCATGACCTGGTCACTATTGCAATTGATTAGGTGTGAGGTTTGAACTGGGGCATGAAACAATGCAGTACATGCTGTCATTCTTACAGTGTTTACATCATGAACATATTGGATCTTTATTGTTCCTTTGTGCTGTTCTGAGCACTGATCTGTGACCCAGGACTAGGAACCAGGGCACCAAAACAATTAGCCTGACATCTGCTTGAAATTCTGTCAACTAATGACCCCAGAATTAAAATATTGTAAATAGAAGCCGTATCAATATGATGAAGACCATTTAGCCAGCTGAGCTCTTTTGGAGTCCCAGACACATTTTTTATTCAATAGTTGACAAAATATATTTCAGCAGTTGGGCTATACATATGGAAAACATCAACATCTAGGTCAATTTTCTATCAAATTCCGACTTGTTCATTCACAGAAATATTTCAAATGTGTTGAAAAGTCTCTGTAACGCAATTAAGTATCAGGTCATGAAATTCCTATTAAAAGTTAAGCGCCCAGCTGCCAATAGTTCAGCATTAGCTCAGTATGAAATTCAATTGTCGCTGGGCGTTTAACTTTTAATAGTATTTTCATGATCTGGTGTGGAAACCTTTTAAAATAACTGGGAAGTCATTGGGAAGTCATCCAGTAGGGTACGATGTGTAGCTTGTATTTATTGTTGATGCCACAATTGTAGGGCGGAAGATAACTCTCACGTTTTACTGCTTTACTATTGCAGTCTAGCACACCATCACGTAATTTTAGCTACAAAATTGTACTTTAAAGATACACTTCGTACCCTGCTGCAGGACTTAAAAATGAATGCAGCATGAATGAAAATGATGAATTCCCATTGACGGGTATAGACCTCTAGAGTTTTTCAAGTCAAAGATTGCCCTTCAGTTTCACTGAATTTCGTACCTTCCCATTTACCTTATCACAGATCAGTGCTTCAAATCACTTTTGACCAAACCTATAATTATCTCAAAAGTTCCACTTACCTTTTTTCAATTTCACATTACGTCGTTAAAATACATTTGATTAATGAAAACAATAATATAATTGGACCTATGGGTTGCACGGTTTTTCGTATCTCTAGCTCACATTACAACACAACAGGTGAAGATCGTGTTTAAAGACGATGAATAGTTAAGTAATGTTACATCGTGAAGAGGTGGATAACGAAAGTATCTGATCTACTCTGGTTACATGTAACATCAGAAATAAATTTACTGATTCGGCAAAGTTAATTTTAAACCAAGGACCAACATATCATGTGGGTAGTTAAATACAAAAGGAATGAGCTCATATGAATTATTTCTTTTAGAAGTTGCCCCCCCCCCCCCCTTCGAACAATATTTCAGTAAATACAACTGTGATTGTCGTGATATGTTGGACTTATCTGTAGTAAGCTAACAAAGTTTTCTTTCTTGGGGTGCTACACCTGACGGGCCATAAATCCAACGTGTATTTTGTATTTTGATGAAGTTTTAATTTTTTCAGCTTTACGATCTAAATGTTCTTCTTGTACATGTTTCTGTGTGCGTAATATGTCAGCATATATATTCTACAGGTGTTGTCGGAAATACACTTGTTATCGTAGTTATGATGAGTTCCAAGACGTTAAGAAGGAATTTGGTTAACATATTTCTCATAAACCAGTCCAGCATAGACTTGGGTGCTTCACTGATGGCCATAATAACGTCTCCTAACAAGGCAAACGCTGCAGGAATAGCCAACAATTTGGGAGGTAGGTGGTTATCACGAAGTAAGGCTGCTGGGGCCCTCTGGTATAGAGACCTGATGATTGAGCCTCATGCCTCAGCAGGAAGGTCTATGTATTGGACGAAATCTACATTTGTGTTCTCTGCTGCCATTGCAAAAAGTTTGCCAAGAATCCCCCCCCCCGACTGGGGAAAATGCATTTTCAGCAGACTTGGACTCAGTGTCAAAAGTTAGGAAAAAGTTGACCAGGGGACCCCTCCCCCCACCCAGACTGGGGAAATGCTTTTCTGGCCATTTCAGACAATTCTAGGCAACAGTCGGGGTAGGGGAAAGGCATGAGGGTCAGTCCTCCTATCTGGACACCTCGTTGGTGGTTTAAACTGTCTTTTTGAATAAATACTCAAATGTCTGCCTTAATCCACTACGTTCATGAGCAATTCAATGAAATCGGACCTTCATGGCATATGAAACAGGCGGGAATATTGTCTAAGACAAATTGGTTGATATTTCTTACTTGTTACAAAAAGTAGGTGCAGCCCACATGTTAATCTTTAATACAGTTCTATTGCTTAAAGGAAGTCACATGTGTTTCCAGAGATTGGAACATGATAACAAAGATAAACTACTTTCTCTTATTGTAGACAGTGATACTCTATTAATGTTATTTTATAGGAGAACTGTACTGTCGTTTCTGGGGAACAAAGGTTCCATTGTGGGGATTAATCTTTTCATCTACATGGAATTTGGTTGCTTTAAATGTCGAACGATACCTCAGGTACATTCTTCCGACGTATGTAACTGTTCACCAAACGGCACAAACCTAGAAATGAGTCTCTAATGGTGGTCACAAAAAAATTAGATTCATAACCTGCACCCCTCCAGTTCAAGAAATGCTCCATACAGCCAATGGAAATATTATCTGGTCAATGGGCTCTGTCGTACCTTTAAACTTTTTGTTCTAACCGCCGTGCTAAGAGACACATGAAAGTCCATTGGCCATTTCACGTACTTTGCAGGGGTAAAATTTCCTTTGATTTCTTGATATGCAATGCGAGAAACTACTGTGCATAAGTTTTCTGTTGGAAGTCAAACTTATCTCCACGATATTGTACCTCATGATAGCATGATGGCTGTTTTGACAATGCAATGAAAGTTTTTTCCCAATTAAAAGTTGCTTAAGTTATTCACCTAATTTGGCTAATTTCTGAGACGGATTAATTGATAAAAGACATGTCTATCCATTGTTCTACAATGGCAATTAGTAGACATACCAAAATGGTATTGCCGTTATATCAGTTAGTGCACTGATTTGGTTTAAGGGGAAGATGGAAGCCTATTGGGTATATTTATTTTAATTGACTAACAGTTTTGTACTAATTTGTGGTTTATTTATTAGTATACTTACCTGTCACAACTGTATAGTTTTTATCATTTTGGCCCCAAAACATGTAAATCCATAAAATTACTAAAATATGAAGATCCCAAGAGTGTATCTTTCTACATTTATCGTTCATTTGCTCTACATAATTTTGTGCTCAAACCAAAAGTAAAATTGTAAACAGGATTCATCTGATTCCTGTAAAAATTTATTTTCATTTTCTGGCTGTATTTTTTAAGTAATTGTAAACAAAGGGTAGTCATATTCTTATTTATTAACAAGGAGGAAATGACCTGTGACCTGTAAATGCATTCACACTATGCATTGCTATTGGTCACCCCTGATTGAACATGTCAACATGGCTGACAGTATTTAAATGGTCTTATTAATGGATTCACTGTTTTGGGAAATGTCTTCTGTATTATTCATGTAAAAAAGTTCCAGTGTATATGCATTTGAAATAAGCAAAAAATACTTTGTAATTTGAACAAAAAAACGAAATAGCTTCCATCTTCACCTTAATGTACTGATAGTATACGACACCCACCAAAATTGGTATTTCTGGCATACCATAAATGGTGGACAGACAAAAAATAGTACAGGTATAGGTCATACCTAAATAGGTGAATTAAGTAAATTCTAAAGGTGAATCAGGTGGACATAGAATTTGAAAAACCTCCAATGCAAAACATTCAAACATTACGTTTACGCATTTTGTATTCTAATTCATGGTTCATTACCTAGCATTCATGAGTGGCATATTGTATTTCCGTGTAAAAAGTAAAATGGTAACATTTCTGTTTTCAGCATTGTGTTTCCCATTTTTCACAAAACAAGTATAAAACGCAAGCATATATTTCGTTTGATACCCTTCATCTGGCTATTTGGTGCGGTTGAAAAAACTGGCTTTTTGGCAGCATCCAGCAATGTCATAGACGGCAAATGTGTAGCAGGTAAAGTTTTTCCCTTTTTATAATGTCAGCCATCTGATACTTAAACGTATTTTTTGTCCTACATTAGCAGAACAATCTTTATTCATGTCCTTCAGTTGTTAATTAATTTGCACAAAATATACAGCAGTTTAAATATTTGTCATCAATTGCAAATCTTTCTCTCATTTTTAATTTATTGTCGGAGTATTCAATTTTTATCGGGATTAATATCTATTCAATCAAGTCTGAGGAAAAAAATACTCTGTTTCTGTGATCCTGGATTTACACGTCTGATTGATTAATATTGTTGCACGAAAGGATCTCAACATCTAACGTACACAGTTAACAAAGCCAAGAACAAATTAAGTTTGACATTATCCTAAAATTGGGGTCTTCGAACAAAATTTGGCTCTGTAAACCTTGCCATTCCGTGTAGGTCTAATCTTCGGCACATTATCTAAGATATTTATCAACCTGTAATGTCGACAACTTGAGACGCGCACTTCAGTGCGATCCTATCTTTAGGATATAAAGAATTCATCTCGCAATCAGACGCCTTTACTACTGGAAGGGAATGAAGAAAGACATACTGAGGCGGATTCAGAAAGAATAGAACAAGGACGTGTAGACTACACCAGGCCACAACATCGTCATGCATGAATGCACCTCGTGGTGTGCCGTTGCTGTGCCTAATTAAAGATGAAAGAAACTTTTTTCATATCCCCGAATGAAACAGGCAAACTGGTTGCTCAGTATTGGTCACAAGAAATTTATTGGAGATGGCCATCTTTGGTTTTGTACATGTCAAATTTTTGACACTAGTTCAGCTTAGTGCATTGAGACAATATGGATTGTAATTAGTCACAATGGGAGTGTCGCATTCATAATAGGTCTGAATGCTTTGACTGTGTGACCAGTCAGCTTGAGCCTGTGTCCCTATAAAAGGCAAACTTTGCAGACTAATTTATTCATTTCTTTCACAGTCACTGCACAGAGAATATCCAACCTTTTTCCACTAGTCCAGCCTTGTATGCCCATGTGTATGTGTGATCTCTTCAGTGACTAATGTCCAAATGACCGAGCAGTTTCAAATTGCATGACTATATCTTATCTTTCATCTTTAATACATAACTTCAAAATGGTTTTGGTCATGGATTTATATAAGATGATACTTAGCAGAGAAAAATTAGCTTTTGTAAACAAAGAATCAGCAAGTGGTATCTTTCAAAGGTTGGCATATCCCAGCAATCTAATACATTTACTACCTTCAGGGGGCACAATCAAACACAGCACGTGTGGTGGGAATCTGGACCAAAACAAGGCATGTCCGGACAAAATGGTGGCAAACAAGGAAGTTGAGTTGAAATGCATTCAAAGAAAATAAGAAATGTGAAGCCAAACCTTGGTGTATTTCCCTAAACATAGTACCATTCTCTAGCTAAAGTAACAGTACATCTTTGTACTGAGCCAATTGATTGAATTAACAAGCCAATTTGATGCATTTGTGAGAATGCTTCACAATGCAATTTTCCCCCGATGTCACATGCTGTTGAAAATCTCAATTTGCATTATTTTGTTGTTCTGAAAATCATAGAAACATTATAAAATAAAAATTCTGTCTTTAGTTATCTTAGAAACATTTTCAGCACATTAAGCAGTGGAATTAAGCAGTTTTGGTATTCCTATTTGCGTTATTTTGCTGTCCTTAGTTTTGATTGCTAGTACCAACTCCCATTGTTCGTTTACATGTAGGCATTTTAAGCCTGTAGGGATTGCATTTCATTGTCCTGATGTATTTCTTTGCTTCATGATTGTAGGTTACCAATATGCTAATTCCCCCCCCCCACCCCCGTGATTAATTCTTTTCTGTTTTGTTTAGATTCTTTAGAAGCTGCGAAGTCATTAGTTGAATTATCTTGTAAGTAATTCATGTTTATTTGTCCATACGTTCTAGATTTCATGTATCAAGGTGAGTTTACAGACACAGCAATTTCTTAATTATTTCACATTACAGTGGCAAAACCTTTAGATGAAACCCTGTCATACAACCCCGGTGACAGGTTGGATATCAATGATGATGGTGCTTCAGAGATAGATTTTCCACATCTCAATGATGCAGATCCAGGTTCTCCTATTCAATCCGATGACAATGGTGATCCACAGGTTTCACCACAAAAATCTATGCAGACTGAGCCACAGGTTTCTCCACAAAAGGCTACTCAGAGTGACACAACACCGAAAAAGCCAGTAACATTCACTGTACTTAATTATTCTGCACAACAAAAAATCATTCAAATCGTGAATACTGAAAATGGCAGAACACTGCAGTTCATCATAGATCAAAGTGCCAATAAATCTCTGCAAGAATGTAAAAGACTACTAAGGTACTCTTGATTGGACACTGTATCCGATTTGCATTCAGATTTGCAACTGTCCACTAACATTAGTATTAAATTTATAACATATCGCATGCTTTTATTTTATTCCAGATCACAGCTGAATGGTACATTGAATTATTTATCTCCTGTATGTTACTGTTACGATAAATTAATTTTTTTGGTGTACTTACTTAATTATGTTGCAGCAGATCTCATCCTAAGTGAATGTGTTTTGCTTTATTTATTTCATACATTCATGAATACATGTTGTGTTTACTCTTTTCATTACAGAATCTTCATCCTCCAATGCTGCTACAAATCAATGCATCTGACACCAATCTGACACCCATACCAAACGACCCAGATGCTAGCAAAGAACAGCCAGATAACAGCATGGATGAAAAATTACTCCCTTACCTAAACCTAAATCACAAGATGACAGTAAAAAAGAGCCTGATAACAGCGTGGATGAAAAGGACAAGGTGCCTCATGATGATGTGTTACCTGACAGTAAAGGTCTTCAATCTGTGGAGCCACAAAATGATGCAAATTGAGAAGTGGAGCCACACCATGATGCAAATCTAGAAGTGGAGAATTCTTTGAATAACATCACTCCTGCTTTGGGCGGTTCTGTTCTTCTGGGTAATGGACCATCAAATGTGCCATCAGAGGGTTTGGCCACTCCACCCTCCCCTTTCATGCCCATTCAGCCTGCACACTCTCTGATTACTGCAAGTGCTACTAGTGTTATGAAGGAACTTTTAACCTCTCAGAGTGTCGAGGGAGCAACAAAATTGGTGTCTGCTATGACTGAAATGATTAAACATTACAACAACCCCCTACTTTCACACCAGTGCCCATCAAAACAGAGAAAGTTGACCCTGCATACTTTGCACATGTGTAAAAGGAAAAAAAGTGAGGATACCAGGATGAAGTTGAGCCTCATGACATTATTGAAATTGAAGATTCTCCTCCGCCCAAGAAAATGAAGAAGAATGTGGCTGAAAGTGTGGAACCAAAAGTGTCTCCAAAACTGGCAGGAACACCAACTGGACAGCTGAGTCTTCTTGCACTTGATGACTTGCCTCCCAAGTCCTGGCGCCAGCGCTGATTCCCACCTTACTCCAAAAAGCAATACCACTATGCCGGAACAAGCTGATTTAACAAAAGTGCATCTTGGTGAGGATTACATCTCACCAACTGAAGCTCACTCCAAAGAAATTAATACCACCTGCGCTATTGCCTGTGAGTGACAGAATGGGTTCTCCACCTCAACCAAACAACTTCTTGCACTTGGATGCTGAGCATAAGGAGAAAGTATTGGAGGAGATGGTCATGAACAGAGAACAGAAGCAAAGTGCAATCCAACTTTTGGCCATCCAACGAAAATCAGGAAACACAGAGGCTCTCAACAGAAATTTGTGCAAACGTTATGGTTGTATCATGGTGGGCCCACTTCCATTGACAATCCCGTTTCAATCACTGTATGACTGTGTAAATTCCTACAACAGACCGGATGACTTGCCAGCTACAAAAGATGCACTGCTAGACTTCATTGCTGAATGGACAAGCCATTTCACATGTGTAAGTAAATAACTATTAATTTTCTCTACTTTAAAGATAAGAATTAGGCAACACAATTTGACAATTTAGGCCTTACAGGTTTCAAATTTTTTCAATTTATTACATGTCAACACTAATTTCAATGAATTTTAGTGCTGGATGGAAAGGGAGTTGAAATGATTAGGCATGATGTACTACGAGTATCTCTACAAAATGTCCAAAGACAGTAGACCAGATGGCATCACACTACTCATGCTATCAACATACATTGGCCGCAAGATTTCAGTCTTCTATGATCAGGTGGTGCATCTGTGGGAAAGTGACAACTTGCGAGATGATATATTTCTTGTGTACCTTGGAGATGGGGTTTTCATTTACACAAGTAGGTACATGACTTTCTGACATTTAACACAGCTATTAATTCCTTTAGATTTTTAATGTTTCATGCCTAGTTTGTGAACACAAATTGACAAGACTACATTTATTTCAATGCGCTTCAATGTTTGATTTGGTTAGCCAAAATATTGTTGTATTTTTATTACTTTTCAGCTGGTGAAGAACCTGCTGTCATCACCGAACAACCAGAAACATTGACTCCAAAGGCCAAGCAAACCAAAATCAAGAAATAAACAGACAGTGAGGAAGGCAAATTGTACCACTGCACTACCGCTCGCTGCCCAAAGAAATTCTCCTCCATGCAAGGCCTCAAAGCTCATGGTGGGTTCCCATAACTTGCTAGTGGCACATGTAATATATGTCACGAAGTGAAGATGAGGCAAAAGAAGGGAAACTTCATTTCTGCAGATTTGGGTGTGATTACTCCTCAACTAGGGCCTACAATGTTTTCAAGCGCCATGACAAAATGTGCGGCAAGAACCCTCTGAACATGTATACTTGTAAAACATGCATCAAACCAAAGACCTATGCAACAGCTGAAAATCTGATTAGGCATTACCAGTCATTTCATAAGTAGCAAGGGCAGTTTATGTGTGAAAAGTAACATACCTTAACAGCCACAGAAAATGGGATGGCAATGCATAACAAAAAAATCATAAACACTAGGTAGTGCTCAACCAGAGTTTCTGTTAGTGCAAGGATTTTCATTTATGTCATGTTGCAAAGTTTAAATCCTATTTAATTGGTGTCAACTTGATGATTTCTGTCATCTGAGTTGTTCAGTATTGCAGTATAGCGGTGCACATCGATACTTTCTAGTGCGTTTTACTCAAACAGTCATGTAAAATTGTGTTATGACACTTTGCGTCCTACGAGTTGTTCAGTAAAGTGGTGCACATCGATACTTTTTAGTGCAGTGATGTGAAATAGTGTTATTTGACTTTTTATTGGTTTGAATCATCACATGATACATTGTTTGTATCATACATGTATGCACATTAGTGCAGTTGCACAGTTATCTTTAATTTATCACTGTGGCCTCACGATTTAATTTATTATATCACACAAATGTTTATTATCAACAAGGACAGTATCAGTAGTGAAAATTTTTCAATATCACTTGTAATGTTTTGACGATTTGTGCACTTTTCTGTTGACGGTTATCTTACAATTTATTTTCAATGAATGCAACTTGATTTAAAGTGATTATAAAAAAGAAAAATACCCAAAAAAGTAAGTCTTGTGATGTAACACAATGTATCATTGTTCAGTATCAATTATGATACTTTTTGCCTTGTAGTTTGTAATGTTTTGACAATTAGCGCATTTAGCTTGTCCTGTAATTGACTGTTGTTTACTGGCGATTTGCGCACTTTCCTGTAGTTGTCATTAACTGCTGGCATTAGCATTGCACATTCATGTGATCTGTCTTCTGTATGGATAATGTTGATAGCATTTGGCATACGCTGCTTGATACTTAATTGTTCATGTTTTTATTTTTCGACACATATTGAAAAACCATGTATACTTTTAAAGTGGTAATGCATATTGATGTTAGCTCAGTTCATTGTGAACAAAGATGTTTTTCTTGCCATCGTTATGTTTAAATTTGTGACGCATATGGATACAAAGTCAATTTAATGTTAACAAATGTGCATTTATAGGAAAAGTTCATTGTTTCAAAGGTTAAATCCTAAAGGCATTGTCGATGAACAAAGCTGTTTTTATTACAATGGATACATTTAATCATGTAATGCATATTGGTAATGTCGCTAAGTGGTGAAAAGTGATATTTCTTTATGCTAGTGCTACCAAATTCCCTGTCCAAAATGGTTCCAGTTGATTTGTTACAGATTTGGTTCAGTGATTTCAGTCACAGGTGAATGAATCTGCCTGTATCTGGTGCCTGGATGACACAGTTAATGGTTCTAATTGCCCTTATATGGTTATATTTGACCTGGTTTATATTCTAGTTGTCCATATATGGTCATCCATGACACAGGTACAGCCAAAATGCATAGAAACCATGTTTCTAAGGAGAAATGCTTCTGTAGGGTTCCAACATGATCATTGGTCATGTGTGGCTCTTCTCCAGTTCATTGGTCAAA
>JBCAUI010512770.1:0-12437 GCA_038406195.1 Haplosyllis anthogorgicola | reverse complement strand
GAAGGTGGTATTACATCTTCATCCTCCATGGTGGAAATATTGATATTCCATTTGAATTTTGGAATTTTATACATTTACAAGTTATGAGTAATATGAGATATTCATTTTCAAAGGAATTCTTGGGCATACTGTTTATTTGCTCATGTGTACAACCAAGAATTAGGTAACAATTGGGCTTTCAACTACTTCGATTGAAGTTCAAACTGTAATTAAGTGAGCACTTTTGATCCCAGTGGGCGCCCTTGAACCCAGGGATGAAATGCAATCTGCGCGCTCCCCGGCCGTGGCTGAATAGCGCACAATTTGCAGTGCACGCTCTTGAGTCCTGACTAGGGAACGATACGCGCTTTGGAGCCTGCGCGCTCTCAGTCCTGGTACAGCGTGAACAGAAAATGATCATAATTTAGCCAGCTGATTATATTTAAAAAGAGTGAAAATTGCAACATGCCCGAAAACGTTACATTCATTGCCATTGTTATGAAGAAATATATATATAAATTTATGTGTCAACTGATGTAAAGGAAAACTGATTAAAAATGGTGCAAATTATGAAAGTTCTATTAAATTTGAAACGTATTAAACAAAAGAAGAAACAAAAGAATTCTACGCATTGTTTTTGATGTGCTATTGTTCCAAAACAGATAGAATACTTAATTTTCAGGATCTCGTGTTCATAACTTTATTTAGTTATTTCATTTTCAATAATTTGGGCATATTGACGTCAAAATATCACATGGAAATGAAAAAAAATCATTACGTAACAGTCTCAATTAAGACACTGGACCATTTAAGCCCCTCAGTTTTTGCCCATGGTCCAAAAACCGCTCTGCATGTGTTTCATTCTGGAATGAATTATCATCCCTGGTCTCATTTACGCTCCATTGAATTTTTATCGGTTTTTTTTTCAATTTGTTTTTCGGAATATTTGTTATTAATCTATGTTTTGTTGAAACACAAAAATATTTAGATTATTTTTAAAGGCGACTTTTACCAGAGGAGCAGGAGTCAAGGATTTAAGAGATGCCTGCATTTTTCTGCAGAGGTTTGCATAACTTCTGCAGAACAATGCAAAATGAGTATTACAATTTTTATAATTTTTAATCAAATAAATCTAATGGAGTATTTTTGGAGACCGGGGGACATAATTGAGACCAGAGATCAAACATGTCAGGCATGTGTCTCAACTATGATCCAAAACTGAGGATCTTAAATGAGCCAGATCGTAACTGAGGCCGGTACAACATGAAATGCAGACCTGTAGTGTAGTGATTAGCAAGTAGCGCTTCTGCGCAGGCATGAGTTGTTCCGGGATATAAATTCCCGCTGTACTGTTCACAACAAGAAATCGCTATTAATCCTGGCCCGACTATGACCTAGTATTGACAAGACATGTGGCTTTAAACGTGTAATGGAAATATCCCGTAAAGGTCAGTCACTTAATCTCTTGCTATCAATATTAACCGTTTCAGAGAAACATTAATGTTTAAACTAATATACCTCCCGGCAGGCATTACACCCTATTTTGATGAGCCCTCACAATGAAATCATACTAATAACAATTTTAAGAGTCGAAATCTGTCACGTGGGTGATGTGGGGGGGGGGGGGGTCTGTCTGGAGGATGACCTTTGTGCACTCACCTCAGGGGGGGGGGGTCTGTCTGCTGAATGAGATTTAACATGTTCTGGCATAGGTGCAGAAGTGGGATATGGAGAATTTCTAGTAGGCATTTCAAATTTAAGCAAGGACATAGGAAGGGCAGGTCCATATGCATGCATTGGGCTATGCCAGCTATGTTTGAGGTTGGGCTGCCTCACTGGCCACCTATCCTATGCTTAGGGGCCTGTCTGCTTTTGTGCAGCTTTGTTCATCCTTCAGCTGGCTCAAACTAAAAATCTTTACATTTCCAGTTAATTTTGTAAAATATGAACATATACTTTTGGGGGTAGATTAGGACATAAGGAGCAGTGCTGCATAGGTGCCTTTCTGCTATGATGCATTTTTACCCCATTTTTGACCACTTTCCCCCAAAACTGCTTATTGTAGAGACTTGAAACCACCGTCAAAAGATTTGGCACACCCCAAAACCTATATGTGGGATTTTCAAGCCATTTCAATGCTTTTTGTCCCTGTCAAAATTAAGAAAATGTGAAATTCTTAGTATTATGGGATAGAAAAACAGAAAATGTAGATTTTGACTGTGAAAAAGTGTCTGAAAAGGCTTGAAAACCCCAAATATAGGTTTTGGGGCATGCCAAATCTTTTGGTGGTGGTTTTGAGTCTCTACAATTAGCGGTTCCTGAGTTATCTCAGTTTTTTGGGAAAAAGTGGTCCAAAATGGGGTAAAAATACATATGGGGTAAAAAAAGCATTGCTGCCACTAAATGTTTCATTTGTACTTTCTTTGGTTGCAAGAAATAAGTATTTAGTCACCCATTTTTTTGGTGTTTCCTTTGCTATTTTGTCTGTTGTTTCATTTGCTGTTTCCTTTTATATTTTGTTTGCTCTTATTTTATTTTGTTAGATATGCCACCAAAAACAGAAAAAGAAAGTGGCATCACCAAAAAAGAGAGTGAGAGGGGCCTCCCATGAGGGGGAGAGGTATAACCAGTGGTCAGTGCTAGCTCTTGCCAGATGCTGGGCAGATTACCGGCAGGAACTCACTGATGGGCATGGTTTTATGTCTAAAGTCAGCATCCGTGACATAGCAGGGTGCCATGGGGTGCCCTACATACCATTCTGGAAGTTGGTGACAGGCAGAGTGAAGGGTAAAGACTACTGTCCAGGGGGAAAAAGGAAACCATGAGTTTTATCTGTTGGTAAGTTAAAATAATTCATTTGTACACTGTGTTTTGTTTGGAGACAATAATTTCATTTGACATCTGTGCCATTTGTGTAATTCTGTACATGTAGCAAACCTACAGCTTTCAAACAAAACACACTTACTCTTTTTACAGCTGATGAGTTGGTTTTCAAGTGCACAATTCTCGAATTCCAACTATGTGGATTCCCTCTACACAGTAGCTAGAGTGAGAGCCCTTGCTTACCAATATGCACAAATAAACAACCATATTGGTTTCAGTAACAAGTCCAAGAAGGCTGGTCGGAAATGGGCTAGGTTTTTTTCTGGAAACACATCCAGAAATTACTGTTAAACATGTGCATAACTTGTCCAAAGCTAGATCTATGGCAGCAAATGAAAAAGTCATCTCAAACTGGTTTGAAGAATACCAGAAAGTTCTAGATGACCTCAGCATAACATCACCTGAGCAGATCTTGTCTGGTGATGAGACCAGGGTCCAAAATGTGCCAAAGGAGGTGTTAGTAATTGGACAGAAAGGTGAGAAAGTGTGGCAAATGGTGAGCAGGGAACAGGGGGAGACATCAACAGTTCCAACATTTGTCAATGCTGTTGGCTGCATTTGTCCTCCTTTGGTTCTGCACAAAGGGCAATGCACCCAAGAAAGTTCGGTGAAACATGCTCCTGTTTGGGTCACACTGGGTGTGACAGATAAACAGTACATAATGAAGCACAAGTTTTTGGAGTATGGTGCATGCTTTATCTGGTACCCGTGGTCCTGGAAAATGCTAGATAGGCCACACATACCCCCGACCCTCCCATATGCAAGCCTTGGACTCTACCCCATTTGTGCAGTTCAAAAGACTGTGGAAGAGGGAGCTGCACTGGTGGAATTTTGAGGAGTGTGGCTGAGTCCTAGCCAAGGCAACTTTCTGGGATGTTTTCTGGCCTGCGTGGTATGAAGCTATGACTATTGAAAACATTCAGTCGGGATTTTGGAAAACTGAAATATTAATGCAATAAAAAGAGATGAGATAGGCCCAAGTCATGTCACAGACACTCATAAGATTATGAATTTAGTTGGGATTGTTTCAATTATTTGTTTTGTTTGACAGGTTAACTGTTTGTTTCGTTTGAAAAGTGTGCATTCAAATTGATTTTCAAAGAAAACATTTCTTTTGACATTTTTAAAATCTTGATCTATATCTGTTTTGTTTTCATTGCAAGTCCTCCAGCTGCTGCTGCACCCATCCCTGCTGCTGCTGGTGCATTGGGACAGCTCCCACCAGTTGTGCCAGTACAACTTCCTCCAGTGAACATCCCACATGTCCCACAGCCTGCAGTTGCAGACCCTGCTCCCATCCTGGCCATACTTGGTACCTCTGGTGATGTCAGCAATGATGATGGTGATGAAGATGAATTGGATCTGGAAGGGGTGATGGAGTCACCCCCAGGTGAGGTGCAAGGGAAATATTTTGTTTGATGTAATGAAGTCATTATTGGGGGGGTCCAGATGGAAATGTACACGTACATTTTCTATTTCAGTTATTGTTGTGAAAGACAAGCCAGCCCAACCAACTGTCATCAAGGAGAGCATGGGGTTTGTTGTGATGGCAGATGTTCACCAAGTAAGTGTGTTTCCTTTGAAAGCCATAGGGTTGCTACATGTACAGAGTTGTGCAATTGGCAGAGATGTCAAACAAAATTATTATCTCCAAATGAAACACAGTGTGCAAATGAAATATTTTAACTTACCAACAGAATAAACTCATGGCTTCCTTTTTCAGGATGAAACCTCTACATTTGGTGACATATCCAGTAGTGATACAATGTCATCCAGCACCTCTCCTCTTCCTCCCCCCCCCCCCAAGAAAAGAAGAAGGCAGAAACTTCACTCAACACCATCCTGACCCACTCAAGTGAGGAAGCTGCAGCTGCACTTAAGACCTCTAAGTCAGCACCTGCTGTCCCAAGCAGCACACCATCTGTGCCAAGTGTAAGTTTTAAACGAAATACTTTTCAAATGAAAGACTGTTCAAATGAAATAGTTTTCAAACAAGAGTCTTAATTTTTGTGTGTATTATAGAAATGGAAGCATTTAAGACCCATGCAGATACTGCATATGCTGGATGAAATGGACAAGGACATGGACAGCAGCAATGACCCAAAGCCCCAGCAGTAGGAGAGTGACTACATCAAGAGCCTCCCAGAGAAGTAAGGGCTGGTTGATGCAAAGGAACTGAAGAAAGGCCAGTTGAGAATTGATGGATACATTGTGCAGGTGTGTACAACCAAATGAAATAGATCTATAAAATGAAACAGCAAACAAAATATGAAAGGAAACACCAAATGAAATAAAAGGTACATGTATTCTATATTCTATTTTCAGGCAAAGACATTGCCACCATGGAGGAGCCCCTGAAAGAAAACCCCACAAAAGGAGCCCTCACCAGAGGTGGAAATTGGTGAAGCAAAAATGGAATGTAAATTTCTTTTTTTATCAAACAGGATCAAAGTGTGCAAAGTCTTCAAAGTGTGCAGTTTTTGAATGAAACACTTGACTTAACATGTATTTTTATTTTGTAGCCACCAAAACATTTCCTGTATCAACCTTCTTCAGGATGGCAGCTGCCACAACCACCACAAAGGAAGACAAAGGTGCAGTGAAAGCATCAATTGGGTTACTGTCCCATGTGATAGCTGAATAGCCATTGAATCATGTACAACTGGGAAAAGTATTGCTAAAGCATTCAGTTTCCAAATACTAGAGGAAGGGTAAGAGGTGGGGGAAGGGGAAGGGGTATGGGTAGAGGGGAAAGATTTAAACTGTTTTGTTTGGAACACTTTCTGCAAGTCTAGTTTTATTTGGTTTGAATCGTGCATTTGTACATACTTTATTTGGTTATCTAATTTATTAATAAAGCAGTGTACAGTATTTCATTTGGTTTGTTTCCTTTCCTTTTGGTAGTTGGGGTTGTCCTTTTTTGCCTTTTTTCTGTGTTACAGGCTTTCTTTTTTGAATTTTTGGCTTATTTTTAGCCTTTTCCGCTCTCTTCTTTGTCGCTAACTCTTTGTGCTCTCTTTGAAACACTTCTTTAACAATAATTTCTCTTTTTGCTTTTACTTCATCTCTTTGTTTTGAAACTTTCTCTGCTTTTCAATTATTTCCTGATTTTCTGGACTTGATAGCAAGTAGGTTGTAAATGTTTTTTATGTGTCTTTGTTAAATTGCGCTCTTGTTTTGGTGTTGGTGCAAAGTCTTGAATGTGCACTTGTGCTCTTCTGGACCTATCAATTAGACTAGTATATCTGAGTTTAATAGTCTAGGTCCAAGACTGTAAAACAGTGGAAAATAAATGATAACATGAAAAGAAACTGCATTAGAATTGCTAAAATATGGTTAAAATGTGATAAAAGCTTCGAATGAAATATTTTGTTTGTGTTTCATTTGGTGTTTCAATATTGGCACATGGGTATATTGATACTGGGACAAACTCAATTTTGGAATGATATTTCATTTGAAAAAGTAAATGGCTATAATTTAAAAAATATAAATGCAAATGAAACAATACTTGGGTAAAATATCCACATCAGTGGTCTCTTTATTTTAAAAGTATTTTATACTGATAGAAAATACATGTATTTGAAGAAATACAGCAAATGTGAGAGGTGTTTTGATATTGGGACATGATCTCTAAATCATTCACATTGGTGAATGGACTTGTTTGGCATTTTGCACACATATATGGTTTCAGTTTTCTGTGTGCATTTATGTGGCCCATGAACTGGTTTATATTGTTCATTCCTTTTCCACAATCCAGACACTTGTACCGATAAACATTTGTATGTTTTCTCATGTGTTCCTTTAGTGTTTTTTGTTTGCATATTGCCATTTGCAGATGTTGCACTGGACCTTGTTTCCTAAATGGGCACTTGAAATATGTGCCATAAGCAAATACTTGGATGAGGTCTTTTAGCACTGATCACAGCAGTGTCTCACCATCAAGAAACAGTTCTTCTCATGCTCTAAAAACTTTATTGGATTGTGAATTTCTTCATAGCATTTGCTGCATCAGTTTCCAACTTCTGTGTATTGGATATTGGCCAATGATCCCTGCTTAGGTGAATTTGCATCTCTAGGTGGGGTGATAGATGCTTTCTTCCTTTTCTCTCCATTACATGGAAATTATCATGGGGATGTAGTAGCTGTGGGACATTGTGGTGTGCCTGGTATGTTCTCACTGGAACTTGACATGGATCTTTGATGTGATCTTAAGTTCCAAGAAATGTCACTGTTACTGGAATCTTGGACCTCTGAACTAGAATCCATTTTCTTGCTTGTTTGCCTTGAACACAAGTTCCACATTTTCACCTCAACTGGTCATTTCCTTTTTTTGATTAGTTTTCCTTCAAACTTAACTTGCTCCTCCACATTATCCAAATAGAACAAGTCCTCACATTCACTTGACATATCTTTGATGACAAGTTTTATCTTCTTCAGTTGTTTCTGCACATCACTCAGTTCTTTTGGTGTTTCTTCTACAGCTTCCAATTTTCTTTTTTGCCCATGGGTTGACACAGTACATTTAGGCACAGAAGATTTGGTATCACCACCTTTAGGCACAGAAGATTTGACATCACCACCTTTAGGCACACTACCTTTTCCATTCGCTCCTTTAGGCACAGAAGATTTGGCATCACCACCTTTAGGCACACTTTGTTTTCCATTACCACCTTTGGATCCTTTATTCTTGTTGCCTTTAACAAAATCCTGTGAAGTTAAAGGCTGAAATGGTGCAAAGTCAGCTAAGTCTGATTCATCCTCAACATAAGTTTGTTCATTATATGGACTAACTTCCTTGCCACATATTTTGCCATATGCTTTCAGATCAGCCAAACTGTTCTCATAAGTTGGATAGGATATCCATTTGGGAGTGATCATATGAAATTCACACTTGAAGGGATCAAATAATGTCGATCCATAGTATTGATTCTCATTTAAGTACAGGAGTACTATACCACAATCATTCAGGCACACACTTAGACTTGACAACCAGATGAGATTCGGATGTATAACACCTACTTGAGTATTGTACATTATAGATATGACAAGAAACAGTACAGCATCACCACAGTAACCTCTGCACAAGAAATTTTCAACATAGTCAAATAGTGTTGTGTTGTGCTGTTGTAATATCTCTTGAAGCATAGTCTGAAATATAAATTTGTAATGATATTGTACACATGTACTGCTATTTACCAATTCCTAATGATGTTCATATTTGTAACAATGATGCAAATTATGTAATGACATTTAAAGTGAATGCACATACAGGTACATGTATAAATAAAATGAATCCATAATGACAAATTACCTCCAAATGCAAATATTGGTTACACATAAACTGTGCAATGTCATAATGCATGGTGTCCAAATCATACTTCAATCTATTTATTCTCAACTGTATTACAATAGCATGCAGCAGATTGTTGTTTCCCAGTCTTACCTGAAGAAATAAATAATAGAATATAGGCAAGTGTTTGCAGAAAATGCCTTACAAAATTCATATAATAATCACTTGTAAATTTTGCACTGGTTATCCTTCTGAAAAAAAAAACACCAACACAATAAGAACTTAAAGTACACCAACCACAAAAGGTTTCCTGTTCATGTAGATTCTAGTGCTTTGAAATCTGGCTTATTATTGGGATGTCTGCCATCAGGAATCTTGCCCAATATCTGAATAGTACTAGTTATCTTGAGTTTTTCTTTTATCCAACATGCCAATCCGGCAATGTAAAGAATAAAAAAATTACGATAACTATTTCTAAAATATTAATTTATTTCAATAATTGTAAAGAATGTTAGATTTCAGTTTGCCATACAATTAGAAATTACAAATATAAATACCTTTGGAAACAGCATTGGAGACATTAACATGAATAATATTTTCACTATCAGTTGAACTATCATGCTGGACAGTAACTTTAACTAGAGGTTTAGTCTTTTCACTAGTAGATGTTGTAACTGTTGATGGTTGAGACTCACTGACTGTAGAAGTTTGTACATCACTGACAGTTGAAATGTGTACTTCAGTAACTGTAGAAGTCTGTATGTCACTGACAGTTGAAGTTTGTACTTTGGCAACTGTAGAAGTCTGTACGCCAGTCAGTGTAGAGCTATGTACATTAGTTAGTTTAGAAGTCTGTACCTCAGTCACTTTGCAAGTCTGTACATTAGTGGTTGATGCCTCAGACTGAGTCACTGTCTAATACTGTACATCACCAACTTCTTCTGTATCAAGTTTAAATTTCAATACTGGTTCATAGTCAGGAGTAAAAATAGGGCTGCTCAATTGTGATGATTCAGTGCCTGAAAAAATTAAAACATATTTATAAAATTATTCTTACAATACTTAAGTCATGCTGCATTCTATTTTATACATTAAAAGTCAAAACAAAATCATTATTAAATCATAATTAAATAATTACTTGAAACTAATTCCAAAACTTGGGTAAATCCAATTTGCATTGAGATTTGTGAAACCACATCTTCAGAAGTACTGGCTGCAACAACATACAAACCATCTGTACATGAGAATTTTTAATTTAAATTTCTACATTCAAATTTACATGCAAATATGACATTATGTGATTACATTTAACTTACATTAAATACATAAAGACCTTAAGTCCACTTTCTGAATGGAGAAATTTTGTTTATGTCATTACAAATTTTATTTCAATTAAGTCTCTTTATCCATACAAACTTAACATTATGGGATTACATTTAATTCAATTAAATTCATAACAACCTGAAGTAATTCTTTTTAGAATAATAGTAAACTTACTTCCAAAGGCAGTGACACATCTTCACTTTTGACATCTTCAACTTTTTCCACATGACCTGCAATAAAATTTTGTACTTGATTTAATACAATGCTGAAATTTAACATGATGAAAATACATTTTTGACATATTTGTAAATTACTCATTTTAATTTTAAGTAACACCAAGTCCCAAAATACCATATTAAAATATATGAATTAGAACACATGTTAATCAACATCCACATCAACATCCACATTTCCAAGAACTTGTCCTTTAGGGATATTCTCCTGAAGTAATAAGCACTTGTAAATTTTGCACTGGGTATGTTTGTCAAAAGAAAAATAATAACATAAACAGTTTTTAATTTCAAAACTTATACAATAAGAAATTTCATATAAGTAGACAATGTGTATTTATTTGCAAGTAAATTATAATGTAATTACTTACTTCAGAGGCCATGTTACTTTTGCCAAATTTCCGTCATCTGTAATAATGAAACAAAGTAAGATAAAACTTAGACATGTATACATGCATACGGTCAAAGTAAAATGTACAAAATAACAACATAACACACTATACAAATGGAAATTAACTTCACTTCATATTGTTTACCATGTACATACATATACATGTGATGAATACAAAGAAATAAACATGTTAAACATGTTGACACAAAATTTGAAAAACACATGTATACAAGTATACATGCATGAACACGTGAAACTGAACATCTAAACTAACTTCAAATAATATATGTACATCATTTCTACTCATCTAAAACATGGTTTAAAATAATATAACATGTAATAGAAATAGTCTATTGCAATTAAAATGATTTGACAACATGCAGTCAAATTTGAAACAGATTTTACCACGCTATTTTGCAATACTTTCTTAATTAAACCAGGAAAGTTTATAGTTAGGACATTAATCTTTAACCAGGCTGTAGTTCATTATAAATAGATACTCCTAATATGTTTTTAAAAGGCATGAAATTCCCAAAAATTACCCAATGAAAATGTTTTTTGATTCTCCATTTTTACCCCACAGGTTGCTGTACACATTTCGTTATGAAATTGGATACGGCTACTTGGGCATTACGGATTTTACGTCCTGCACCCTGCAATAGATTCTATTCCACCATAACGGAATTTAATCTTCAACATATAAAATATACTTTTCAGTCAGGTGTTACATCCCTCAGTGTGACGGTGCGACGGCCCTAAAGTTTAAAATTAGCCAACCCCCGCCCCAACGTATTTTTTAGTGTTTTATATTTTCAACCTTCTTCAATCCCTCTTTATCTTGATCCAGTGACTGACAGTACAGTCACTGGATCTGCTAAAGATTAAGTTCACATAAAAGTTCCTGCATCCCTTGAGTAAGACAGACATATTTTAAGCACCAGTTAGGAGTGCTGAGCACGTGCATTGAGAGATAGAGCACTGGTCTCATCGATGTGCTGTTGTCATGAACTGTGAGACTTGGTGAATGCAGTTCCCCTCAGGACTAGAAGGAGTTACTGTTGGATATAACCATTTAGGTAGCGAAGGCCATGGTACAACCCTGCGGGCTGGGTCGGTACTTGTGTATGCCATAGTGTAACCGAGCAAAGAATAGCCATTCGTAAGGCAAGTGACGTGGGTGTGCTTAGGGGTAGGACGGGTCAAAGTTTCACATATCGCATGTGTCGCCACAATTGACCATGGAAAGAACCAAATTGAATGAACTTTTGGTTAGTCGATTAAATTAATTTTATAATTTTGTGTTATGGTCACAATTTAATTCAGGTATATTTTAAGTACATGTCCTCATTACAAGAGTGTCATTATTTTCCATATGAAGCAATTGGTTCAAATTTAATCACTTCATTTGTAAGTATATAACTACTTACTCCGGTACATGACCAAAGACAAAAATAAGGTGACGGGTGGCGAGTCACAATTTACTACCCCGGGTAGAGGCTTTTGCACCAGGTACAACCGGTACCCAGGATACCCGTCCCACCCCGAGAAGCTTTATAATGATTCAGTGCTTTATGTTATTGAATACCTGTATATTGTAATATCTATTTGACCACTTTTAAGCGGCTACCAAGTTTAGCATAATTAACCTACTGTCAAGAAAACAGTTCTTAACTCTTTATCTCCTAAATCAATTAACCACAATGCCCTTGGTACTTGACCTCTCAGAACCCAGCAAGGATCGCACACTGAGAAATAGATTAGGACTATTGCGACGAATCATAAAACCTTTAGATGATGCAGACACCTCTCAAATTTCTTTGGTCTACATGGTTTACATTGATTCGTTTGCCACTGATTGTGTTATGTGTGAAGTCTTACACCTTAACAATGAAGTGTGTGTTTATGTGTGACAACGTATCAAGCAACTGTATTCATGTGTGAACAAATCCACTCCAATACAGTGGGCGGAATTGCCTCCATGCAGAGTTTCAGTCTGCTAGCTAGCCATGTAATTAGCCTGGAATAGCTCACTTTTGGCCAGGTGAGGGTCACATTTGACAAGACTGAAGAGCTGGTACTTTCAATGGAAGAATGACAGAAAAGATGACGCCACTAGTGCTATGGGCGGAACTGCATGGGAAAACGCTACAATGTCACATAGCCAAAACTGAGAGCTGAGGGAACGATCCGACATAATTGCCAAAAATTGCAGTAATTTTGCACTTCAAATAAATCCACATCTGCAATATTTGTAATGGTAGCAAATGAACGGTCCCATTTACCGTTCGTACATTAAAATATTATCTGTTGTAGTTAAGCAGGATCCCCTCAGGATCCGCAC
>JBCAUI010512759.1:0-12437 GCA_038406195.1 Haplosyllis anthogorgicola | reverse complement strand
TCTATCTACGATCCTTCAGTCTGTGTGTTTTTGTAACAAAATTCCAATAATTATTTTAATTATGGACAAAAATGTGCTATTTGTTGGAGCCTGGGGACCACTACTCGTTGTACTTTGGTGCACATCTGGGGCTTGACCTCGCTTGTCCATGTAACTTGACCTCTCTATGGAAGTTGACAGTTGACCTACTTTCAGGTTTGAATTTGATTTGAATTGGAGAGCTTATTTTTTGTGTATTTTTACTTTAAAGTTCATGGATTTCATCTGAAATACATTGAAAGTGGGTTTCTTTTATTGCTCGGTGGGGTACAACACAAATAATCGGAAACATACTTATCCAGTCCCTTTGAAATTAGCATGTTTTATTCCTGATTGCTTTTCCGGGTTTTTGAACTGTTTCCTGGGGATCCTATGGATTTCCAGCTGGGTCCTTCCTACTGTATCCTGGCACTGTTTCCAGCTGATTTATCGGAAGACACGTTACTTACATATGGAAGGGTTGGACACTCAGGAGGTTTCACAGTGGACCGTGATCCTTGACTGACTTGACTGGATCTGATAGGATGAGTGCACACTGCAGGTGGTCACCACTCCTTCGACGTAATTAAATGGAGGAACTGGGTTTAGCTGTCACCATGTCATGGGGTTATGCTTACGTGTCACGGTACAGATAACACTAACCCGAGGGGTTATGATGACTCTATGTTTATTGCTTATGATACATGCATGAGGATGGTCTAGTGTGCACTGCGTGAAGGTGGGCAGGGAGCTATTATATATAGGGGGAATATAGGTCAAGGTCGTGACCCATAGGTATTGCATATTCATAGGCCTGGGCCTTAGCCGTGGGTGGAGGTCAAGGCTGACCATTAAGCTGGTAGCGGTGTGCTGGGGGGTGAAGGCCGTGTATGCTGGTGCCATACCTAGACACAGATAACACTTCCCTCATTTATAATAGACAACGTTGTTGAAGGAAATTTGTCTTTTGTAGTAAAGTTTTATCAAGGAAAAAGTAGACAAGGCCAATAACCCAGGAGCTGACTGACAGACAATTAGTCAGTTACGAAATGGTGCATTGTGCCAGCTTCGAGCAAGGCAGATTTAATCCTGTCTGGAGTAGGAGATCTGTATGCTAAGAAAAGCCTTGATTCAAAGCTGTTTCCTCAGATGTATCATCAAATAACAAGACAGTCTGAAATGGCAGATGATTCGTAACATCTTGGTATAATTTATAATGCTTTTGATTTCGTCGCAGGATTGATTAGTTGTTGGTGATTAAAATTTAGTGAAACTAATTGGTGGTGTTTATATTTTTCGGTGATCAACTGAGGGGGTGGACCCTTACCGAAGCGACTAATTATTTTGTTTGACATAAATTCAATTAATAAAATTTCCTGCAGAAAGTCATAGTATATCCAATTTAATATAACTTCCTGTTTAGATAAAAGTTTACGAAACATTGTGGTAATACGTTGTTTCAAGTCAATTAAACATATCAATTGTTGAATGTAATAGAGGGTTAATGTAGGACTAATTTACTGACTGTGAGTGTGAGTGCGGAGCCATGAAGATCCAAAACGGTTTAAGCACAGCTAGGGCAGTGATCCACTCGGTTGCGGGCTTACGGTGCATTTATGCAAGCTATGCAGATTTAGAATGACATGACTATCCTAATTGTAAACAGGCAGCAATAAATTTTATGTCGAATCGTATCATTTATTGTGCTATTAATTGATTCATTGTCAAGACTCTATTTATTTCGTCATAAGAAAAATTGCGATCAAAGGTATGCATGAGTACCCTTTAAAAACCTTGACTTGGCAAGAAAGAAGGTTCCTTTACTGATCAAAAAAATCCGGAAATGATCTTCCCCAACTTCATATGAGTAAGAAAACAATAACAACAACAACCAATAATACGGTATGATATAACCACATACTTACGAGTGACAATGAAAGTGACCATTTGACCTTGTTTACGAGATCCAGCAAGCATGCAATCTTATGCAACTTTGAATTACATATGTATGTATGTATTAGTTAATGGCAATTATGCGTGTGTTGGTCGGTTTGACCTCGTTGGATATATGTTATTGGAGATCAAAGAAATAACGTGGGAGTTCCGTATCAAAGCCAACATAAACTGTCCATAGACTAGATTACAAAAGGAAATGATCGAGGCATAACTAGATAATATCATTGCAAAGCAAGTGCGATTATCTCCACATAAGGCAGGAAATGTCAAAGTTATTCACCGGAAAACTTCCTGTATTTTTTCCATAAACCGCGTAGAAGAAGTCGTGAATAAACGAGTTTTTACTCAATAACATTTAACCAAAAAGTAATTGCCACACACCAAAAAGTAATTGCCACACAGAAAGTGTGTATTTTTAGATTTCAATAGCAAGGTTTCAATTAACTGTTTTAATCGCTAATGGTCAGTAGTTTTCTTACGATCGTGAGCACATCTGTCTGGTAACATTTCTGTGTGTAAGACATGTTTAGAGATTTCAAGGGTAATGGAGGCCAAACAACTAAGACCAACTTGATCATTGACTTCAGGCGAGAGATCCACCTTGGCTTTAAAACCCATCTTGAAGGTCACATGAAGTCCAAAACAGGGGTAATCAGTGACCCCACAAATGGACCCTGGTCCAACAAAAATTAAACCCAAAACAAAACAAACAAACAAAAAATTTGATAATTGTGCCACGATTCACGACTTTTATTTTCCTAATGTTAAGCCATTTGAGTAGATGTAATTCTTAGAATCCTAACATAGTACATATAAACACAACGGATATTAAATCCAGGTGAACCTTTTTTTGCAACATTCTTGTGCCAAGACACGCATCCAAATTTGGTCTTGTGTTTCAGTGAGTGATGTGAGATGCATTCTTAAGTACCAAGGAGTCAGTGGCATCAAGTCTCTCACTGACTGCATAATGCAGTCTAGCTACAGTGTCTGAAAGGCAAATCCACAGTTGCAGGCACACCAAAAGGTTACTCTGGCTAGGTGGTGGAGATGCCTTGTGTGAATGAAATAAAAGTGCAGCTGGAACAATGGGTAGGCTTCATGGCTTGAATAATTCTGCACCATCATTGCATGTCATTGTGTAGAACATTGTAATGGATTCGCAGTTTTGGTAGGAAATCACGTATGGTTCCTCAAATTGATTTCACCACTGTAGATCCCGCAGTAGACATGCCACACGACCTTATGCCTGTAGTAGATATTCTGGCTGTGAGGAGGACCACAGGATTCATGTTTATCGCCGGTAAAGGTCGCGGAGACACCACATTAATTTACTGTTCCACATGTAGACCTCAGGACAAATTGAAAACTTGTAGACAAGTCCTTTCAGATATAACATACAGATAGATGGGTGAATAAACTAGATGTATTACAACGAATAAAATTCATGAAAAATAAACTTTACACCCACCGCAAAATGTGACGCCAATTGAGGAAACTACAATAGAACCTGCTTTAACAAGCCACTGCTTTGAGCGGCCACATTGGCATTTACGGCCAACATGTGGGTTCGTTTCTTGTTATTTCTCATAGATAAGTCATTAAAATCCTCACTGCTTTGTGAGGCCACCTGTCATTTACGGCCAATTTATGTTGTGAGTATGGGTGGCCCCTCAAAGCAGGTTCTACTGTACCAACACGATTGTTCAGGTTATGTCATTTTTGCAATCATGTAAATTGCGTTACAATTAGAGGGATTTTCAAAGTGCTGCGATCTGAAAATTTTAAAAAAATATTTAGCTTTGTTAATAAAAAGGAAAAAGTCAAATTTTATCAAATTGGCTTGCGATCGATTGGACTATGCGACCAAAGCAATTCAACAATATTTTGCCAAGCGTATTTTACCTCCACACGGTCTTAGTATGGCGAGGCTGTGATTTACTGCCTACAAATTGTAATGTCTAAACCCTGTCTGAGAATCGAACCCAGGTCTCTTACATAATCGTGCTTCATGCTAACCACTACACTATGTGGTTACATCTTGTTAGACACAAGTCACAACAATACTCAACGTGACGTCACTTTTTGAGCTGTACAACGTCCAAGACGGTCACGTCATGACGTCATGTTACTTTTTTGGTCACAATCTTACCATTTTCATTTGAAAGACATTTTTTGTTCCATCCTATTTTCATGAATTGTGAACTTATGAACTTTGCAAAACTACAATCCAAATATCTGAAATATTATCCAAATTTAGTTTATATTTTCCCCAGAGGAAATCAGTACACAAAAATCGTATCATTTTGGAAACGAAGAGAACAAAGGAGAGAATGAAAGAATTTCAAGCTGTGCTTTTGATGCGCTATTGTTAAACTTCTGATACGATTTTTGTGTACTGACTTTGCGTATCACAAGTATCCTGACCCAGAAAGAAAATATTTTGACGTATTGGGGAAATTCCTTTAACTCAGAAAGTGGTGCGCAAAAAGTAAATATTTGGGTTCTTAAAAATTCCTTTTTAAAAAGCCTTTGGGGAAGATAAATTGTGTGGAACAATTTCACAAAAATGCATTTTTTTGGTGTTATATATAATTTTTTTAAATTTCAGAAATGTATGATAAAGGTTTATCACGGCAACGAGGACACAGAAAAAAAGTTTAATAATTGAGATTAAAATATGCAGACACAAACCGTTGCGATCTCCTTTGTGAGCAAATCTGTACTCTTTTTCCATTGGTCGGGCACATAAATAAAATCGTCATGGTTAAAAACTTAATTTGATCGCAACTATAACGCAAAATAGCAATGAAAAGCTCCGGCGATAAAAGCATAATGTTCAAATGCATTAACCTTTGACTCGAGAATGACCATGGAACAAGATTCTGTTGCACTGACCAGCTGACAACTGAATACGAACCACGACACTTAAAGGACACTGAAGCCACGAGGGGCTCGGAATTTTGACGTGCATCTTCAGTGCAATAGTAATTAAAATGCCATTGGTTTTATTAACTTTCCAGACTAAAATCACGCTGTACCAAGAATATACCAAAAGTCCAAACCAAATCTGTAAGAATTTATTTCAACAGCAAAACACAATGCTCCAACAACAACATCCAGGAGTTCATTGCCAAGGTACCATTTCAGTAGGGATTCTGTATCCCGTATACCCATCGGATCGGGTGCAAAAACTTCTGCATAGGGCAGTAACATTGTGACCCCTCACGCCCCTTCATGTTGGTCAGTATACGTTTTTCGTCTGGACTTAAACCTTGATCTCCATTCTCTTGAACATCAGATGTCTTTCACAATAAACATTTGTATTTATTTCATCAAGCAACATAACTTCTTACCTTTTTTCTTGAGAATTGACCTCAGCTTCTTGATTCCCTTCGCCCTGGAGCCTTTCCTTTTGTTCTCTTTCTTCTTAACATCCAAAGGTTCATTAATCCTTTTACTATTTAAATCTTTATTATCAATATTGTTGCCAATAGCAACAGGTAGACTAGTTACTGTAGACACTGGGTCAATTGTATCCGTGGCAACAGGATACAAGGCACTGTTTTCACTATCTATGTGATGTAATCCTTTGTTTAATCCGTCTGGAACATCTGGAATAGTGATGGTTTTGATATTCTTAACCACAGCGTGATGCACCTCTATGTGATCAATGCTGACCCCTAGTGCTGGATATATCTCCTCTGACCTTGGACCATGACCTTGATCTTTGCCTTGTGATTCTTTTAGATCACCCATACTGCTTCTGTACATCCCTCTATCCATTCTGTAATCGATATATTGGTAATTTCCATCACTTATTTGCCTTTGGAACCTTGCACTGGAGTTTCCAGTAGAACTGGACCTGGATCGAGTTATCCTTGGCAGAGACAGAAATTCGGAACTTGGAAATGTTGCTTCTGCTGTTTCAGGTGCTGTGCACATTTCTGCACTGGAACCTGAATTCACTGCAATGTTCGGAAAGGACTTAGACCTCCTGGCTGTTGTTACTCTCATATATTCACCACCAGAGGTCCTTCTGTAAGGTGACTCACTAGAGGGAGACCTAGTGAACTGTGACCTCTCGTAAATTCTCGCAGATTGTCTCCGGATGTCACGTTTGTACTGATCCTTTTCCTCTTGATCTGTTTCTACAACAGTTTCATTCTCATCTGGATAGGCAGATCCCTGTACACTCTTGTGCCTTTGTTTATCTGGATAACCGCCTAAATCCATTGTTTTATGCTTGGAATAATCCAGATTTATAGGATGGCTGGGGAATTTTGATTGCTCCCGAGTACCTGTAGTCTGCTGGGCTTTACCATGACTGCTCAGATATTCCAGATGGCTGGTAGAATCCAGACTGGTTATATTCTTTCTATAATCCTTGCCTTCAGCCATCTGGATATCCAGATGGTCACTGCTCCGTCTCTGTCCGGACTCCAAAGAGACACTTCTGGGCCTGTGAGATGGAGACTGGTTTCGTTGGGATGGGGATTCGTCAGATTTCTTGTTGAACTTTGATCTGGTTTGTTCGAACTTCTCCCTGGGTGAGAGTGGTTCAGGATACTTCGTACTCACATACACCTTGCCCACAGATCGCTCAGTCTCGTTCAGTGTACTGACACTCATGCTTCTGTCACTTCTCCTCGTATTATCAAACCAGACCTGTAATACGAAGAAAACGTGCATTGCTTGGCATATATCATAAAAAACTAGGGAAACGTGAATTGGTGCAAATCACCAAGTACTTTCACTTTCATGAAATATAATCTGTGCGGACTACTTAAAACAGAGATTCTATTCATAAAAGTCAAAAGTACAAGAAAATATTTGAAGATCTTCAATTTACAAAACTTGCAAAACAAGACAGGACAATTTACCATCCCTAATCTTGACAGCAAACATTTTTTTCATTTATTGTCGACCGAGGTCCACTATAAACAGGCAACATCAATTTCTAACGTCATTACGTCAATAGTTTGTGCTGAATGTACCTCTGTGCACATTTGAAAATAAACAATATTATTAATCCTTCCAGTTAGCCAGACATCTAGTCAGATTTTAGAAGTTTTGTGTTAAAAGTAACTATGTAAAGTACGAACCTTTGGAGGCTGCGTCACATAAGATCTGCTCCTGATAAAACCCCTCTCCACATCACGTGGTACATCACGTGGTGTATCATCACCCTCACTCCAGGATTCCACTTCCAGTTTTTCATCGTCTATCTCCCCATGTCTCTCTTTCCATTTAGCCCCATTCATATCTGTCTCCTCTTCACGCTGTTCTTTTGTTATATTATGAAGTCTCTCATCTTTTTCACCATCAATGCCTCCGTTGTACCCCACTTTTTGCACATTGTTGTACAATGCTCTTTTATCACTCTGATAGGTTTGTTTGTATGTTTTAGGTGGAATAACTGGTGGAATGTCAACACTGTTGTTACCATTAACGTTAGTATCAAAGTTGTTGCCAATGTTATTACCAGAACTAATGTTAATCACTTTGCTGTTACCAATATTGTTAGCAATGATCTCGTTATTACCAGAATCGTTGAGACCACAAGCGTTGTTACCACTGAACTTGTTGCTGCCACTGTAGTTAACACTTGTGTTGTTACTGATGTAGTTGCCACCAATATTGTTGCTGCTGCTGTTGTTACCAATGTTACTACTTGTATCTATCTTACCCGATTTGCTGTTACTAATGTTGTTATTGCTGTTAGTGATGTTCAATTTCTGTTCGGAATCGTCCTCGTCTGGTGAATCCAGGTTCGTTTCCAGAATTCCGGAGTTCAAACTTGATCCAGATGGGTGAGAATTGCTATATCCTGGTTTGTGTGAACTAACATTTCCATTTTGATTTTGATATCGTTGATAGTTCGTCTTGTGGTCTTTCTTATGATGACATGCTAACCTCCCGAGTTGACTTGTGTTTTTACTGTATGTAACTGTTGCATTCATAAACACAGTGGGAGAGTTAATGTTGAGATGTATACCTGCACCAGGGTAGGTCCCAGGGTACATACCATAACCCCTAAACATACCCCTGTCCTCTGTAGAGCTACATGATGGGTATTCATTTGGGTTTGATAATACAATGTTGTGAGATTCTAATGGAGGATGATGGAAGGCTCCTGTGAGGTGATGATTGGACCTGTCAGAGCTAGGCTGGGTACTGGCGTAGTGAGGCCTGTCACTGTTAGACTGGTTCCCAGAGAAGTCGCCATTACATCTGTTATCAGTTCTTAAAGGAAGTTGAATTGGCTTGTTGGGATTTGAAGACCAGTTTACTTCAGAGTGCTTATTCCCATTGCTCATGTAATAATTCTGTCTGTTGGGATGGCTGACTTGGAAATCAGTTGTTCCATGAAGATGCTCATTTCCAGAATGTTGAATCAGTCTTGTAGACTGGTGTCCATGATATGGACTGAACCTGGCTGGACTTCTGGACTGATTTCTGCTGCTGTTGCTGCTGCATTGGCTCAACTTTCTGTCCTCCTTGAAATGTTCCCTATCTGTGTAGTACTGATGTACTTGCTGGTCATGTCTGGCTGGATTCATACATAGATCACGGCATTGGTGAATAGCTGTCACTCCAACATCTTCTAAACCCTGTAATAGTCGTGTTAACCTTCAATGTAACGTTCAAATGCTGCAATTATCAGTCATTTGAATCCCCGTGGTCTCCCCAAGTGATGGTAGAAAAAGACCTAACCATCGAGGTATCAGATTTCAGTTACTATTACATAATTCAGGTAAAAATTACGAGGTATTTCCATGTGTTATTGAGAATATGTCATATGAGAAAATGATCTGTCTAAAATATCGTGTTTACAAGAAACTTAGGCAATTTTACAACTATTTCTTCACTTTACATATGGTTTACTGTAATTACATACTGATGCCATAAAAGTTAAGTTGAAGGGTTTTCTTAACTATTTTACTGAAACTGATAGGAGGCCTTGTGTGAAACGGAATTTTAGGGAGGGTAGTCTAAAGAAATAACGAGGGATGACCTATTGGTTCACAGAGCCTCATGCCATATTTGGAATTTTCTACGTCCAACACCTTAACAAATGGCCAGAAATGCATTTTCCCCAGTACAGGTGGGGGGGGGTCCCGATAAACTTTTCTGTAATGGCTGCCAGAAACACAAATCTAGTTTCCCTTGGATACACAGAGCCTCAATACCTAAAGGTATTAGGCTCAATTATTGCTTTTTATCAGTTTAAAGGGTAAACTTTCTCTCTTATCTTATTTTCATCTTCAATTGTCACATTAATTGTCTTCTTTTGTAGAGTGGGAAAGATTTGGGTATTGACACATTTTACAAATTTAAAAAAAACCCAGCTTTTTCAGACAATGTTTATCTTATTTGGGCCACTGGTACTCTTGTTTCACTGTCTATGGATTTTAAAGCCCGGGTGGATGACCTGTCGCTTACGTGCAACGTTACCAAAATAACATCCAAACTAATACAAATTATTCAAATTGGCCACTTTTTCATTATATTTTAGCATCACTTTGATACTAGTAAGCTTACCAAAGATGTTCAAATTTCAAAATGTATTTGACTTGTTGGCAATGGAAATCCACATTTTATCAAAACTGTAGAAGTATTGTGCAGAGGACATAAAAATATCAGTTTTGGAATAATAGAGCTTCGCTTTATTGCATCAATGGCACAGAGTGGGATTCTTTTGTTACCAAAAGTTCTCAAATTGATAGAAATTTAAGGGACTGTTATTTTAAATTAACTCTATAATCTTGTCCAATTGACCAAAAATAGATCAGAATTCCTTGAACGGTTATTGAGTAAAGTTTGGATTTCTTGACGTTATTTTGTATAAAATATATTTACTTACATTATGAGTGATATTTGACAGGACATTGTTGTTACTGTTGTTTGTTGTGTTAATAGAACCATTGTTATGAGTGACAGGCCTTGACCCCACCTGCGGGGAGGGCTCCGGCTGAGTGCGGTGTCTCTCCGCGGTAAACACGCCCTTAAGCGCCGGGAGAGCAGCCCCTCGAGCCGGAGGGGAGACGACCCTCACCCGTGCGGCACTTAACATCTTTTGGTTTTCAATCTCCATCCCATCGTCCAATAATTCACCATTTAAATCTTCTACATTTTCAATTCCCTGCAATTCGCCATTGAAAGTCACTGGGTTGGAACATTGTGTGTTTCCATGGCTGTTTATGTTTAATTTGTCATCTTTAATCGCATTGGTTCTCAGAGAGGAAATCTTTCCTTTGTTGTTCCTTTGATCTTTGATGACTTTCCTTTGATGTATGCCGCCACTCAGGTGTAAATTCTCAGGTAAGATTACAGTAAAGTCGCTCAGGCTGCTGACTGACATCAAACCATCTTCATCTGAAAATAAATAAATGAATCAAATTTTAAATTTAAATTTAATTTTAATTTTAATTTTAAATTTTATTCGGTTTGTCGCATTAAGTATTTGGAAGATTTGTTTACATTTTTTCAGATGCAAATTTTTCATCATTTTTCATCTGCATCTAATTTAACATTACAAAAGATATATTATATATTATAAACTACGAGGAAGGATCTGGATATGAAATATAAACGAACCATTTCCAAAACGGGGCAACTCTATCAATTCTACACTGTGTATTCGCACAGTGATATACAGTTGTTCCCGGATATATCGATATTTTTGGTGCGGGAAAATAGCATCGATATAAGCGGGATATCGATATAAGCAGAACAATTAACATGAGGGTCTATTGATTTGGTGCAGAAAAATAGTATCGATATAAGCGGGATATCGATATAAGCGATATCGATATATCCGGAGAGGAGTGTAATAGACTTGTCCCATGAATCTGAATATTTTATTATTTTAAGACTAATTTGTGATTCGTTTGTATGTATATAATTTGTATTATTTTAATTGATTTTTGATATAAGAAAAACTATTTATGTAAAAGATTTAAAGTCCAGATTCTCAATGGGACAAATCAAGTTGTCAGATTGTAACAAACAATATACATTTCCAATTTGCATTACAAACAAGAACAAGACGGCCAGTTCCATGCAATCAGTACAGAGGAATAAACATTAGAAAATTTTAGATGTTCCAACAAAAATGACTTTCAAATGAGATTGACCTTCAAACGGCTACATGTTGACCTTGACCTTGTGTCAAAATAACATTGCGTCAGATGTAGAATTATGACGCGACTCAATAATAGAGAGCTCAACTTACACGTGTCACGTCAACTTGTACAAATGAGAGGAATCATTAAATCATCAAATTTCACGTACTGGACGGAGGTGAACATGTATTGTAAACTCTTTGATGCTATTACTAATTGACTGTTTTGGATTTATAAGATTACTCAAATTCAGAAAAATTAGGTAAACGGGTACAGCTTTATTATATCCAGATCAAGTTTAAGTATTGAGGTCAAGGGGTCAAGGTCAAGGAAGGGTCGCAGCAAATATTTTTGACTGCAGGCAATCTGAATTACATGTTGTAATGTTTCATACAAGTACGTGAGGTCAAGGTCAAAGCTTAGGTCAAGGTAAAGTGTAAAATTGTTGCTGTTTTCTGCAAAACCATTCTGGTTTTATATTTGTGACTGAGACACGACTGAGATACGATGAAAATTTGCGTATTTTTCCTTTTAGTAAATCCATAAATTTTCGCATAGGTAGACATTAGAAAACAAACAACAACACAATTGCTTCAAACCAGCAAGAAACTCAAGTCCCCAATGGTCGACAAAATGTTTTGGGCAAAGATTAATTAGCCTCTAGTCTATAGTAAAAATACCCTCTGCCTTTCAACGACATTATGGCTACTTTAATTCCCAACCCTCATTGTTAGCTAGGAATGCACTGTATTCAAATTCCGACATTCAGTGAAGGTTTTAAATGAAACACTCTCATTCAAACACAGGTCACTAAAAAGTACCACAAAAACGTGCTATAATTTCTATGAATAAATACAAGTTTGATGCTAATTCCTTGTAATTATGTCTATTTTTAAGAGACTTAGTTGAATAAGATGTCAATAAATGAAAAATTGGTATAGTTTGTCCAGAAAGTCTTGTCCAGTACTTGGCGAAAGAAATCCCCACCAAGGGTCACCTGCTTCCCCCGTAGGAAATCCTGGATTAGGCAGTGACTAGGGGCTTTCGTTTTAAAAAAATGTGAAGAATTTCTTCACAAAACGTTCTACAGGCAAAATTCGACTAAAACAGGGAACAGAAATTGCTCATTGCGAATTTTTCCAAACGTGAGTGGGAATTGTAACTAAAATTGTCCTTCCACTTGAAGTCTGTACACTCCTCCCCGGATATATCAATATCGGTTATATCGATATCCCGCTTATATCGATATTTTTTTCCACGCCAAATTTCTTCCATTGACCCTAATGTTAATTTCCCCGCTTATATCGATACTTTTCCCCGCTTATATCGATATTT
>JBCAUI010512737.1:0-12438 GCA_038406195.1 Haplosyllis anthogorgicola | reverse complement strand
GCACACCCAGAACCTGTGCTGGTTTATCCGGGGAGGTAGGTTTTGAAGGGAGGATAGATGAGCACGTTACACCGGGAACCTGTCAAGTGGGAAAGGTCAGGGTGCATGGCTGTGAACTCTGTTCAAACTTATTCACTCTTCCAGATATGGCCGCTAGGATAATTCTCGTTAGGTAAGTTTTGTAATGTCGTAAAACGTCTATCCATAAGAAATATTTTTTAAAAACAAAATGATTCCACAACCTGTTGCAGTTGAAATAATACTGTAAATTCAGTTGACTGTCTCATTTTCTTTTAATCTTGTCTCCTGATCACTTCGTGGCAAACGATTTAGTGCTAAATAAGAAGGTCTATGTGCAATGGTAACATGCTAACCATATGCTGTACTTATGTATTATTCTACAGGTTGAGGGGCAATGCTGAGTTGCTGACCACATGCTGTTTTATCAGCTATTATTTTATAGATGGAGGGTCCATATAGGAGTAACATGTTGTCTTGTCATCTTTTCTCTGCAGGTTGAAGGGCCATGTACAGTAGTAACATGCTGACCACATGCTGTCCCATCATCTATTATTCACACTTGTCCTGCATCTATTGTTGCTTTAAACTGTTGAGGAACAACCCTCACTGACCCATCTCTAATTACATTATGTTTCAACCATAGTATTTGTTCTGTGCAGGTATTCTTATTGATAATTTTTGAGGATTCCCAGAAAACCTTTGAGACTGTGAAATAAAAAGTAAATCGTATCTGTTAACTTAAATTCTGAATCAATATTACACAAGCTGATTCATAACCATGCAGTGTCTGACGAAAACACTTACTGAATGAGAATACGCACATCAACAAAACTAATTTACATGTCTGTAATGGGAGTTGCAATATTGTTTCTTTTCAAGTAAATCAGCGTCACTAGAGAGAGTATTACTTACATGAGTAAACCGTCTGAATTATTGAAATCCCAAAGGATTACTTTGGCGATTCACAGTTAATATCAAGTGCAGAAGGAACAAACTGTAAATCTTTCCTTGTCATATAAACGCAATATATCAAGTGTAGGTGTTATGTGACTTAAGGCTGTTTGACAGAATACTAATTTTTTCTCTCAAGGATTATTAGACATCTCAGCATGTAATATGCTAAAGGCCATAAGTCTCTCATCTCATATTGCTCTTCTTATTTCCAAGCATTTCCAGAAGGTCATGAACATAAATGATTCTTAAATCCGGAATCTTTTACGTAATCTACATTTTCATAACTTTTGTTACGTAATCATTTCGTATTACAATTTCATTGCTATGTTATACAGTTTTAAAGTTTACCTTCGTGACAAATACATCGAACCTTTTTAAGTTATAAAATTAAGACTTTTTTATGTACTTAGCAGTTCTTGACATTTCTATCAGTTTTGAAAGTTTGGTGTAAACCAAGTAACAACAGTGCAATACGCGTTACGAGTCTAGACTCCTCTGTTAAGCCGGTGCCCCTATCAGTCCCACACTCCTCTACTAGCTGCTGCAAGCTGTGCTTCATACCCCACTATGGCACTGTGCCCTGGTGGGTATACAGCTATGGTGAAATGAGTATGTCCCAGAAGTGGTACGAAGGTTTCCTACCATCGCTTTTTTAAGTTGCAACTATCATGCAGCTGAATTCTTTAGTACTTCATATTATTTTAATAAACAAAAACACGATTTTCATAAATTTATACCAGCAAGATAATTTAAACACGCATGACGCCGCATAAGTGAAGACGTGTGTCGTGTTGTTTGGAAACGGATACAAGGGAATAAAATTAACATTTTCACAAAGGTAACCTTGAAATTTTAACACACAATGAACTAGTAATTATATTAGCATTCGAGACAACATCGAAGACAGGAAATTCCTTTTATAGTTTTTGCGTTTTAGTGTATCAGCTTTGTCTCAACTAAAATAAAATATTCCTTGCAATGTTATCCAAGCTTTATTTGTTAAATGGGTCTTTCCAAAAATAAATCATTTTTTATAAGTTTATCCAAGATCTCTATATTCCGACTTCATGCGTTCTGCACTTCAATTTTGAGTAGCGCACATAAGGATAATACGTAGTGTTAGACTGGTACCTTAAAATATACTTCATAGCCTTAGATATCTCACTTTCTTAGTTGAGACAAGCCCAAATTAAGTGATGACCTTAACCTTCCTCTTTATTCTTTCTCAGTTAGAAAATGGTGTATCTAATATCAATGAATGACGAACGAAGAAACGGTTTGACAAAAAGGCACTGTGGTGTTCCTTTGTAATCTTATGCTAGTTTTTGATCTACTTATTTTTTGCTTCTTCATGCAAAACTTTCTTTATATTTAGCTCAGAACTAAATCTCTTGATGTGGCGTTTTTATTAAAGTAAATGCGTGTACGTGCCTCGGCTTTTACTATAATTACATGGGAATTTAAGAAAGGACGAACGAGAAAAAACTCTCCCCAAGTCCCAAATATATGATTTGGGCTAAGATGAGGTAATTGCTATGACATTGGAACAATAATACATAAAAAACACAGCGTGAAATTTTATCGTTATTTCTTTTGTTCTCTTGGTTTCCAATATGATAGGAATTTCAGGAGCTGGGACCACATTTTTGGTATCAATTCCAATTGTTTTTATTTGGTCAAGACCACTTTTCGAGCTCACCATTTCTACCTGGAGTGAGGACCTCTGTGTGCATATTCAAAATACGGATGACCTTTGCTGTTCTTATGAATTCTGGTTCAAGACTGAAGAATCAAAAGCCCAAGTAGAGAATCATAGGCTGTAATGGGCGCACTCAACCAGTTGGCTTAAAAACACTGCACAACATAATGTTAACGTTCTTATATTGTCGTAATAGATCAATTCAAATTCTCATAAGATTTCTGAGCACTGATAACAAACTCTTTTAAAGGGAGTATTTTTGCGGAGGTATAGATCGTCTCCGCAAAACGTTCTTTACCTTACGCATTGGCCAGATCTGATTAAATGATAGAACGTTTCTGTGACTGGAATTTCTTATAGAAATAAAGATATTCATACTGAACAAAAGCGCAGCGCCACAGCGAAAAAAAGACAAAAAAATTGCAACACAAATTTCTTCCATTTCGAACCCACAAGCCAGATTGTTTTTTTAATTTATTACAAAATTAATATCAGAAAATCATTTTAAAAGTGAAAAGCGTACGAGTTCTTATGGCTACATTAGATAGACACGCATTTATTTTACGTAAAATTTCTTCCAATGAATATTGAAAGTAAAACGTTTAACTGAAAATAGACAGATTTATATTTAGAACAATTCCTTTCCATTACACACAAAAGATAATTGCATAATTCTAAACTCCATGCATAAATTGTTTACTCTGGTTCCCACAAGTAAAGAATAACAGACACTTTCCTATTGGTCAATGTCTGAGTGGGATTAAATGAGTCAATCAGAGCTGTCCCCGTGGGGTCGGTTTCATCAAATCAGTCAATCACACACCTCCCGCTGGTTACGAATTCATGTAGAACCTTCCGTCTGGTAAACATAGGTCAACAAACTCTTGACACACTATCATAAAGCACTTCAGTTTCATATGAAAACTGCCAGATGCAATCATATAAGGTTGGATAAACAATTGACAGAGAGCAATTTCTGGGAAAATATAAACTGCTGCAGTGGCGGATCCAGGATTTCTCGTAGGGGGGGGCGCCAACCTTGGGGCGCCCCAATTTTTACCCGATTTTAGTGCAAAAATCCCCAAAAACTGCATGAAAATGAAGAAATTTTGGGCCGTGGGGGAGGGGAGGGGGCGCTTCCCGCACCCCCCATAGATCCGCCAATGTGCTGACAGTTTGGAAAGTCTGGGACAAGTGTACAATAAAAGTCAATGGACTTAAAGTTACTGGTATTTAATTTTAAAAAAACCCACAGGCCTCATTTCGATTTCTTTGATGACTTTAAAAATGATTGCGACTTTCGTAACAGAACACCATATTTGATATCAATATACAACAATAACCTATCAACTTGTCAGACAATCAAGGAGGCCTGTGAAAAATAGAAAATCAATCTGCGCTTGTGTTTTTGACAAAAGCACGGCATAAAGCTACTGTGTTCTCCAACAAACTGTCGGTGTTCTATCTTAATTATTGAAGCAAATCATTCCTATCCTTAGTTTATTCCAAAGCAAAAGTAACGAAACAGAAATTGAGCTTCTAAAATGTGATCCTAAAAACCTGAATATCACCCATCCTATTTTTGGCTACACACTCACTGGGTTCAACGCCCGTCTCATGTATCATGTTGATAGACGACGTGGAAGCAGATCAGCTTTACTCAAACATTTCCCCATTTTCTTTCTGCTCCTTATGTTACCGTGAGGTTTCTTGTGGGCGCACGTGCATTTCGCCAAGGAGACGAACAGAGGCGAAAAAACAGAAATCGTATTAATTGATGTAAGAGGAAGAAAAATAACTCACGTATAAGAAACCATCACAGAGGCCTATTAAAAAGTTTCGACGCGAAATTTCAGTGAGTTCAGAGACATCTATAAGCCTGCTTATACTATTGCAATCAACTTAGGGCGACACTTCACACAGATCAGCATATCCCAGACCAAAACTTTTTCATACAATTTGTTGATCTTATAATTCTGAAAAGGAAATTAAAAAATCAATTAGAAAATTAGCCAAAGACTAGTGTGCTGACTGTGAAAGTAACACACATCGTCGCCTGTGCAGCCTTTATCCCATGCAGATTTAAAATAACATCACTAACCTGACAAACAGTCAACAATTATTTCTATTGTAATCAGGGTGGCTGCGTATCAGATATGTAGCCTGTGTTTGCTTTCGTCCATTATATGATCTTTTCCACTGTGGAAAATGTCTGATTTATTTGGGCAGAGAACTATTTTGAGTACCGTGACCCTCACGTTGGAATATTTTAGTATCTGCATGCATCTTGAATACATACACAGATATGCAAATGACCACTTACCAACAACATCACACTTGAATGAGGAAAATTTTGTGTGACAAAAATGTGAATTGGTTGATGTTGACCAGTAAGAACGGAAAAAGCGCAAATGCGATGAAAGAATTTCTCAGTTTAAGGTCAGAAGCAAAGGCACTGGATTGACTTCAAAATTTTTAAATATTAGTCTTAAGAAGGTCTCCATTAAGAGGCAATTCATGCCAAAATGGGAAAAAGAGTATTGTCTTATTTATTGTCGATTTAATATTTTCCATGTTCGAGTCTCTGAAAAATGGAATAATGATTTTTCATTAATGTTTAAAATGAACAAGTCACGAACTTAACCCACAATGCGTGGCTCATTACAGTCTTGTCTTTTGAAACTATGTTAGTTATGCAATTCAAAATGCAGAGAATGAAATCCGATTAGTTTTTTATACAATGAAATTGCACGTAGTGTCTTTAATGTTTGTCAGCAGCTCGGGATGGATTTTTTGTATCTAAACGCTTTTAAATCGATAGAAATTAATTTTCTTCAATAAGAAAGGAAAACGTGTATTTTGGCAAACTCCATATATTGACCCACATGCATTTTTGTCCGACTGTCAATTAACCGCTTTAATCATTGTGCGCAACATGACTTCTATTCATGGAGCTAGAAAAAAGTGACCTGCAAATTTATTTCCATGGCAACCTGTGTTTGCACATTGAGATGCAACACAATGACAAACATGTGCGGAATACGGAATGTACTGTACTCAATGAACTGACATTATGTGTTATTCTGCAAAAGGCAAAACGGAACGAATTCTATTGACTGTCGGGTAACGTATTTAAACCGTTCTGACTGAAAGCGAGCAGACGGATACATATTTTTGTTGCTGTTGTTAAAATGTTTCAGTGTACGACTTGCGTAAGGCAAGCGATGAAAACCTTTCGAACTAAAGGAATTTTACCTTAAAAATTATAATTTCTGTGTCTTAGTTATGAAAAATTAATAGTGACAGGATAACTATTTTTCGTGTAACATATTTGTTCTTTGAGCAAAACAAAACAAAGACGTTGAGATTCCATTATTTCCAAGAAAAAGTAAAATTTAGAAGCCATAATGATTTTTATTGCTATAAAATTTTCATGATGATTCACCACACGCGTGTTTTATTAAAAAGCTTAATTTATAGGAATCGGAAACATCAATTGCTTAAATAACATGTTTGTTTCATAAAAATCGGGGTAGTTATTTTCTATAACCATATTTTTCGAGGCCACTGGTACTCCTGTTTTGGACTGTGGATGATTCTGCCCTTTGGGTCTCTACAAATTAACTTGTTGCATTCTACACCTGATTTTGTAGCTGAAATGAGGTGTCAAGACAAAACGTTTAATGTTTTATGAAATGCATCATAATGGCAACTATCTGATCCTTTCGATGAGTGTTGGATAAAAGAGAATAAGTAGGTTGCTAGTTGAGGAGAGGATGACAGTAATTTTGTGACGGAAATAAGCGCTGCTTTTTTTTTAAACTATTCAAGCATTCTACTAAATAACTGTTGTTCATCAATTGTAACATCACTACAAAATATTATAAATTGACAAATTCTCTGCGTGTACTGTAAAATGTTTTTTTATGCTTGCCCTTGTTTAATGCAGAAATTGTTAAATTCTTAAAGTCTTAAAGCTAAGTGCTCATATGTTTTGCAGTAATTATGGTGTAAATGTGAAGAAACGTCAAATACATTTTTTGCTTCAGTTCCCACCGAAATACATTTATTTTATTTAATAATTTCATTTTGCACAAAATGAAAAAGATTTTCACAGTTTGTCACAAAAGAACAACTTTTCCTCGTCTTTTGTATGAATAATAGATTGAGGTTTAAACAGGTCTGTCTGCATTGCACTCAGTGCCCCTGAAAAAGCAGGCAGTAGATCAGGAAACCAACCAACTTATTAAGTTTACTCCTATCTGTGCTTGTTCCCTCAGGACACCTATTGTCTTCATGTTACGCGACCCAGCATCACGTTAGGCAGGAAGCTGCATTGCTTAAACCTTTCATTTTAGTAAGACATTTTAAATTCAACTTGTCTAATCTTCAATACATGACGCGTTTAGCCATAATGAATACTAGTATTATCAGTCACTACATTTCATAATCACATTAAATTTATGATGAACTCCCTAGTTCACATGTACGATGAAAAATAAACAATACGTGGTACGAAAAGTCCCGGATCCAGGATTTCCCGTAGGGGTGCAAACCAAAAAAAAAATCTTGAATAATCCCTACAAAATGGGCAAAATTGGCAAAAGCTGCATGAAATGTAAACAAAACTCCCGCCGTAGGGGAGGGGCGTGCACCTCCCGCGCCCTCCTCCCCACCCCACCCCCCCACCCCACCCCCGCCTTGGATCCGCCAATGTAACCTATCGGAAAACAACTGATCCATCTCGTCAATACAGAGAGCCGCAATAACAGAGCGCAACGAGCGCTCAATAACAGAATAGCTTACTGAATTATTTATTTTTCTAGTTAATTGTTTAAGCCTTGGTTTTTAGCTCAAAACATTGAAACCTGACTCTTGACTCCAGCAGGGCATTGACATGTGTTCCATATATACTTCAAACATGACATATTATAGCAAAAGGGCGTGTCCTTCATACAGTAAGTACGGTTATTGATCTCATTAAGCAAACGTCTGCTATATTGTGTTTTAACAATGTAAAGCTGTAAATTCATAAAGAACAATTGTCACAACCTGTAATCTGGTACTCATCACATTTGCACAATGTTTTCTATCGAAAGGAGGCTGACTTTTTTCCAAATTAGTATTTTTTTTAAAGTAAATTGTTGCTAAATCTTGCTGTGGTATTTGCATCGTTTTAAACCTTCATACTGAAAACATTATCGTTCTTTGATGATCTGCGAAGTCATCTCTGGTGTCATCAAAGTTATCAAATGTATCCAGCACAAAATATAACACTATTAATACAGCATTTAAGGGTTAATAGAGATTTCTCGAGTTGGCAGTGAAACGGACCCAATCGAAAGTTTTAATACCACCGATATTTATTAACTTCTCTTAAAGTATTGTACCGATACATGAGGTATGCAGCTGTAAGAGTAATAAATTAATTTTATTTAAATGTCGTTCATTTGTCTCTTTCACATTTGTTTCACATATTTGGAGTTAGCAATTAACAGTTTTATTATTATATCCAAAGATGTGATACAGATAACAAAAAGAACAACTAGACCATACTTAAATGAAAGTAATTTATCACCACAATAGCTATATACCTCAAATGTCAATACAATACTTTAGGTGAAATTAATAAATATTTGTGATATTTAAACTTTCGACAAGGTACGTTTCACTACCCTGATTTACAAGGGAAAGAAGTCCGAACAAGAGAGATTTTACTTTAGGACTCCAAACACAGAAGTATATGTGACAATGCTTAACGAAGTAAATAGTTTAAAATGTGCTTTTGTACACACAAGCAAGTTCGTTATTTCGAGGCCAAATGTCTGGCTGATACGAGGAACTAAGTAATTAATCATGACATCAACTCTTGTTGCATGCTACCAAGTATAAAGCTGGCTACAGTAGATTTTCATTTGGTATTTCATTTCGTTCCTGTACTCAATATACATACATTCATATCAGGAACTTCAAAGCAAATACAGAATTATTCTTGTTTCAACAATGCAGCTTCATCAAAAGTCTCACTCGATATTGTCAAGCAAAGATATGAAATTGTTTTAGTCACCTCCCTTTGCACCAACGAGTGTCTCTGAATCGAAGACTTTCTGTCTGCCTTGCAAATAAAATTTGATTTGTCATACAAATAAATGGATTATCAAAATTACAACAATAACATTTACAATAATATAATTTAAACCTTTCTGTTGACCTGATTTTTTAAAAATAAAACTTCAAAATAATGGTTGACCTTAAAATGACTGGCCCTTATTTCGACGTTGATATCATAGATAATCCAAAACACCAGAACCAATGATGTTGACAAAAGATTTGGTCCCGTGACCTTGATAACCCTTCCTGACATAAATACGTGTCTTTATATCGAGTCCGTACAGACAGATAGACAGACAGACAGACAGACAGACAGACAAACAGACATGACCAAAAACATTATATTTTACCCATTTCAGAAACTTTTCATTCTTCATACAACCGTTTATATTACACTCTCTGGGTTTTAAAGCCACATTGACGACGACTGGATTGAGGTGTAAAAAGAAGATCGTGGTAATAACATAAGAGATAAAAAGTAGATGTGTTTCGTGTCAATTTGTGAGAAAATATTAGGACATGAAGAAGATGATGCACAATGATGCATTTGATAAGATGAAAATATTGTGTCAAATCGTGTTTGCAAGAAATGTCCTTGGAAATTTGTCAACTTCTCAAATTGGTCCAAATTTGGAAACTTTGAGAAGAAAATAATTTCACGCGCTACTGTTGATGGCATGCAAGCACAGCGTGAAGTTCTACAGTTACAAAAACCAATAGGAGCTCTTCAATCTATCATGTAGTCAGACACTCGTTGGAATTAGCGCCAATCGTTAAATGGGAACACTGGCACCATTGAATTTGGCTTCGGGTGATTCAGATTGTCAAGTGGAATATTTTACTTTATTTCAATTCAATTTCGAACCTGAAGCAATGTAATAAAAAGACGTGCTACACTAAATTTTAGTTGCTAGGAAACCTTGTAAAATAATGTTCGCATCGCAATATCAATTTGCAGTTGTATTATCTTCTTGTTAAAAGTGCGAGGGACAAAATATTTGACAGAAATATTGTCCCTACAATTCTCATCTCGTTGCGATAAAACAGCAATGCAACTGAATACGAATAAGGGACATCCTGATAATAAGTCTGTTTATTTCGAAATGTTAACACGCTGATTCGAAGTCCAAAGACAGGGGTACCAGTGGCATGGCATTTTGTTGGCGGTGGGTCTCACACACACCTGCCACAAACTTTAAAAAAACTAAAATACGTTAATGGATTATTTAAAAATAAAAAATGGCTCAATAAAATAAAGTGATTCCCACCTAGTTCAAATAACGGAACAATTGTACAGGCAGCGCAATTGTACATTGAAATTCAGTTTCAAGGTCAGAATACTGGCACTGATATCTGCATACGGGTGGGGTGTTCTGTCATTGTGCTCTAATAAAATCAGTTCAGGTGATGACTACAAATCTAGTTTCTTTGTTTACGTTTATACTTCATGAAATAGAACTAGAAATCAGGATCTGCGGGCAAGTGGCTGATTATGATTGATAAAATTGATTTCGCCGATTGAACACCTGTCCCTTGAGACGAGCTTCACAATGTAGCCTGCCACTGTTCCTCGGACTTGAATGTCTCAACTTCGACTTAACACAATCAGGGTCAATTTGAAATAAGAGATACCAGAGCACAACGACAGTAATATGTTGCATTAAATAAGGTTGCCATTGGCAACTATGTAACAAAAATCTTAGTTCAAAGCAACAAAGTGATCAAGGTAACAATCTCACATGGAAAGAAAATGAAACACAAAATTGCTAATGCAATCTTAGTGACCTAATACTTTGGTTTTAGTAAAAGACACATCATGAAATTCTATTGAAGGAAAATGAAATCAATTTTGCGATCTGCGTGATAAATCTGGGTCAGTTTTATCACGTTTTAACTTCTGAAAACAAAAGAACTTTACGTAGTGATATTAACAATCACAAACAACTGTGCGAAGGGAACAGCTTTTTATAACTTAAGTTCATCACCTGTTAAGAAAAAAACCTATTTGATAAATAATAAAGGTTATGTCATTTTTGCACTGGCTGACGTATAATAATTCACTCACATCCTGCTACAAAGCAAGCTCAGAGTTCTAGTTGCTGTTTTTTTTTAAGCTGAAGCCCCCGTATTTTTAGGCTAGAAAGAGTTGATCCAGAAGGCATCAATGAAACATCCATCATTTGTGCAAGAATAAATAGTGTCCTACAATATCCTTATTGCCCCAAAGTTTGGAAGGAATGTAATTATTTCATACAATACAACTTGTGGTCATCCCCTACCTACGGACATCGTTGTCGGGAAGTTTTAGAACTTTTTTTCAATGAATCAAAATCATCTTCCACAATGCAATGATCATTTTTTCCTTTTCTGAAAGTGGTTCCTAGATTTCAGCTTTATGTAGTAAGTACGTGAGTCCGTGCGTGTTGTTACTGGCTCTCTAGCCCTCTTCTGCCGTGATCATTTTTTTCCCTGTCTGGAAGTGGTAGATTTCAGCTTTAAATTCTCGTAAACTAAATGAGGTAACTGGACCGGTTATGTTTACGTGGTGTCACAGATACTAATAGGTCCCTGGGGATGTGGCCCCCGTGCAACAGAGAATTACATCCCCTACTTTGGATTTTATTTCTAGGTGCATTCAATTTTTTGAATCCGAAGACGAAATATTGATATAAAAATCCAGGTTTTGAATTTAGTCTATTTAAAGAGAGAAACAGATGGGCGTTTGTCGTTATTAAAACGATAACTGTTGAAACCAAGTTTTTGTTGTACAGATGTAGAATACAATTACGTCAATATAAATTTAAGATCAGTGACAAGACATGTATTACAGTTCTTTTTCTATAACAATGATAGAGTAAAATTGCTTGGAATTCAAGCCAATTGTTCAAGAAAAATATTTGCAACTCATTCCATCAGAACAGGAACATTTACTTTTTTTTACTGAAAAGCCACTGGAAACAAATGAACTCATCTCAGTAAAGACAATGACAATTTAGGAACTATGGTTTAATAGAATTCAGTGATTGTGACAAAATTTCTATCGGTATCTGTGGAAATAAGGAACGAACTGTACGTTGTCCAATTCTAACTTCAATTCCTTGTTTCTTCATATTTTACAAAAAGTGGACAAAAATGTAAAACAAAATAAGTAGATTGCATTTATTTCTTGCGCTTCATACTTCGCCTTGCTTCCTACTAATTTTGTATGGTTTTGTAGAATTTAAAATATGTCAGGTCTTACAAGAATGCTGGTGTTTCATAGAGTGTATGGTGTCTTCTAGTTAAAGATTCTGTCCATGCATCTAAGAGTGCATTTGGACTTTGCCAAATGTCTGCCCAGCTCTCTCACGTATGGTCACTGTCCATTCTCTATATTGCTCTTCAGGATTTTACGACACACACGAGCCCGTTCTGTTTAACCAGAATCTAGGACCCATATGCGAACCATTCTATTATATCTGGAGGCCTCTAGAACATGCGGCCATCTTTAGATTAGCTTTTAACTGACTCTTGGTCCACATGTGTTTTGTTTACCTGATGTTGTTCATGTTCGGCCTCCCACTGATTGACATATTACAATTAGCTGTTGCACTTTCAACAAAAGCTGATTGTGTGATTTGTCAAATCTTACACTTCAACAATGAAGTGTGGAT
>JBCAUI010512726.1:0-12438 GCA_038406195.1 Haplosyllis anthogorgicola | reverse complement strand
TGTTATGCACTAGTTGTCAGCAATGTCAACACTAAGCACATCCTAGCCATTCAATGCACCAATCATCACAAATAATTTAAAATAGAAGCCGTATCAATATGTCACTAGCAAAAAATATTCTGAAAGTACACGATTGAGAAGGTCGTGAGAGAATGAGATGAACTTTTATTTTCGTAATGTTCTCAATTCAAAGCCCAGTGACTTTTAGACCCCAAGTCATGCTGCCAGACATTCTGAAATTTCTGTACGGCATCTTCAGAAATTGATTTCATTTTGTGACAAAAGTATTTCATACTGTTTCTTTTACGTTTATTGTTTCGAAAATTAAGAACCATGAACAGATATTTCATCCTTTCACTACCAGCTCATAGGCGGAAATCCTATTCATTTCTCAATTAGACTTACATTAAAACCTTACAAATAATTAATAGGATTTCATGAGTCGTTAGAATAAAGAACGTAGCGGTAATGGTTTGAATATTCAGAAGGTAGCAGCCACTTTCAGGATTCGGGATAAAGCTTATAAATTACCTTGATCTATAAATGTGATGCCATTTTTGCAAAACACACAAGGGTGCCTTTATTTCACTGATTGACAAATACTCTCTTGCTTCTGCCCCTGCCACAGTACACGGTATTCGTATCAGAAGTTTAACATGGCGCCTTATTCGAGCTCCCTTATTTTCCCTCGAGTACACAATTGATACAATTTCTGTGATGCAATGGACCGAGTTGAAGATAACAGTGGCAGTTCCAAAAACAATTCGGGCCAGGAGGGGGCGTTGACTTTGAAATACTCCCTTTTAAACATGTTAACTGGGGTAGGGTTTGACCCTCCTTCTCTCCTGGATCCGCTACTGAGGCAGTAGTCATTTCATCTCTTGACCATAAGATCTTCAGGCAAAACAGCAATACACTTAGAATAGTGTAAGTGAATCTAGATGGACCAAAGGAATGTTGGCAAATTAACAAAGTGGAAATTGTAATTGATACAAAATGTCCCCAAGAAAGTAAACATGAATAAAGCCATACAAAATATCCTTCTTTTATAACCTGACTTCAATTTCAATTTGACTTCATCTCAGTATTATACGTAGTAAATAAATGTACTTAGAAGTAGATTTTTATTGAATAAAGCAGCATTTTCTAACAATAGTAGAATGTTTTCTTCGGTCACCATCAAGCCTATCGGATGTCTAATGATTGCGGTACTAATATGGTCCTGAGTGACTAAAAACCAACACTTTCCATTCAACAAGTAATTATTTGTCTGTGCCGCCACAAAAAGATTCTCCAGAGTCTTAAAAGTTCAAATATGCCTTTTTAAACTCAATATTTATCAAATTACACAAACTATTACAGAGACTATTATTTTCTCTCGAGTTGTGTTAGGCGAAGCGGATGCGAATCTCAATGGGATTTTTCTAACTCTTTATGAAGAGCTACAGACGCCCAAGGCTGATTTAATTTGACCAATATCATATTACTTGGGAACAAGAAGAGACTTACCTTTTGTGTGACTCAAATTAAAGCCCCAATTTACTCTATTTTTAATATGGAATTTCAAATGAAATCATGTTTTTAACTGCTAACTTTTTGATTCCCAAACCAAGATTAAAATCTGGAATTAAACTGCATAACAATAAGGTTGCCAATCTTGTGTTGGAAAGAAAAAAAGATTTTTACTTCAAAAAGTGGTCACTTGATAGCTTTATTTACTTCAGTTCTTAAAGTAGATTTGTTTAAATAAATGTGTTTAGGTTAAGGATAAACTTTTTCCAAATAAAGGAAGTTTAAAAACATGAAAGTTTTAACTGAAACAGAAACTTAAACTTTAATCAAATTATGAAATTCCTATAAATCTGAAATTGTACAGAAAAAGATTAACAAAAGACAAAATTCCACGCTGTGCCATTGTGCTCATTTCTTAAAATAAAGAATAGTAAGTCGGTCAAAGTGACAATGTCTCTCAGTACACAAAAATCGTACTTTAACATGATACCCTATGGGAGCTCCCTTGTAGGATTTCAGTGTAATGTTTAAAATATATTCATTTATTGTTTTTAAAATGAAAACACATTATAAAAATTTGGATTAAAATTAAGTACTCATCCAGAAAACATATTGACATTTTCACATCAAATGGTGACCATTGTCCCAAGCCAAGTCTAAATAATGAAATACTAACTCTATATTTAGGTCTAAGAAGGGTAAAGACAGCTGGTATTTATTTTCAGTACGGATGAAGAATATGCGTGTACATATCAGAAGATTCTTACAAACTTTCGTCAGATGTATTGAAGTGAAAGGTAAGAATCTCTATTATGATTTGCTTTAATTTATCATGGTACTTGTCATATGTTACTTAAAAAGAAAAGAAAGTGATTAAAAGACTATCTTCTCACTTATTAGACCTTGGTCTTTTTACTCAGTGCCAATTTTCTGCGGCCAAAAAAGGGTATTTCTCACTTACAAGTCTTGTCTTCATGGTCTTACGAACGAGAATCTTTGCACATCAAAACGGCTTTTGTTCTCAAACATTTTCAAATTGATGCAGATTTCGGGAACTGGTGATGTCAAGGAAAGACTCATAGAAACTGGATCCTGGGAAAAGTTAAAAATTGAACCATACAACAGAAAATGTGTGGACTGAAAAATACTTTCTAGGAAAGTCTATTATAGTATCAGATGACAGTTTACACTGCATTGTTCATCAGGGTATAACGCAACACAGTGCCATCAAAGTAAAAAGTGCAGAAAAAGAATAATGTGCGCATAGGTTTTAAAGTCTTTACCATACTTGTAACTTTTACCGCTAAGAAATGGGGTGTAAATGCTTGAGTTTCAGTTTAATTTTGGGATAACGTTGGCAGTTTGTGCTCATACCTCCCAAGATTGTTTTCTTATTTGTTCCGGTTCCCCGGGCAGATTAGGTAAATAAAGTAGATTAGGCAGAAATATTTATATTATGTCTAGTGCATGACAGTAATCTGAAATGGACTGAATTCACTAATGTATCTGATATTGTGCGTACTCCACATTTGCAGGGACCAATTTTACACCTTAATGCAATGAGATATTAATGCGAAAGAACACACAGCCTTCCAGTCAGGGGGCGAAGGCTCTATTCTGTAATGATTGCGAATTGTCATTGTAGACTATCGCTAAAATGAATGAGAATGTATGAACACTTCTCCCGTTGTTTATCCAGTTTGTGTACTGGATGAAAATTAGAATGAAAACTCGATTCTATGAATTAAAAAAAAACTCCAAAGATTATGACTCGGTCTTGATTTCCCCTCGTTGGCTATGTTGTTCAATTAAACGTTTTGCTTTCTTCACACAGTTCCGTGGGTTTTCCCAGCGGTCGGTAGGATAATTTGAGAGGAATGACTTGACTTGAGGTTTCCTGTCAAGTCCGTTCTCCTCAAGTGATGCGAAAGTAACTAATAATACGACATCTAATGTGTGTGTTCAAGGGAAAATTCATTCTCCTAGCAAAGTGTTCTTAGCAAAACAAATCCTGAAATTTCTATCTGTTTTGGAACAACAGCACATTAAATGGACATCATGGAATTATTTTGTTTCCTCTTTTGTTCTACACGTTTCAAAATTGATAACAATTTCACATTTGATTATTCCTTTAACTTTTGTTCAAATTGATGATTTAAGGTTTTGACCAGAAGCAAACGAAAACCTTCTTTTAAACTTAAAAAAAAGCATATTCATACTTTACACATTTCACGTCAATTGACGAAAATAAAAGCCTTAAATTCTATTGTTTCAAATTTAATAACATTTCCATTGTAGTTATCAAGAAATTATCTGTAAGTTAAACAAATTATTTTTAGAAACTACGAAGAAATTTTAATCACTGATAGATTTAGATAGAAATAAAATTACAATTACTTAAGACTTAATTTTATGTATAATACAATATATGGACTTTTATCTATGTGTGGAATTTTTATATCATTCTTGCATTGATAGCAGTAACACATCTAATGTAGCAATTCCAGTAGAAGTGAGAAATCATGCAACACTTGACTGTCACAAGTAACAGACATCTTGGAGTAGAACCTCGTAGGATTCCTGGATACCACCAGCTGATATAAGAGAGTGAGAGTCTTTAATTGAATGAGCATCAATTCTGACAGCCCCACCCCAGCTCATAGAAGCCTACAATAGTCAGATAATCATGTCAAAGACATCCCATTATTATCTCAGCTTGGGGCAATACATTGACTAATGCCCTGCACAAAGGGGTCTGAGAGTTGCTCTTTAATTTCTGATGACACCCTCATCAAAAGCTGACTCCCTGTGTTAGTTATTGTTACTGAGGATTGTTCTCAAATTAAAGGGAGGGAGGTGTGTGTGATACATCAGGACCACACTGGTGAACATATGCCAACAAGAAATACCAGGCCTCAGTCATATGTCCCTCTTTTCAAGCTACTTTTTTCTCCTGATTTTAAATATAATCAGTGTACAGTTATGTTGCAAAATACCCCTTATACCTTTCTGCACTTTTTGCTTTGATCAGTGCAGAAAGTATAACGAAGAATTTTATAAGTTAGAAAACTATGGATATCATTGATGTCTGTTATCTGTTAAACAAATCATGAAATTGCTATTAATTTTGAAACGTGTAGAACAAAAGAGGAAACAAAAAATTCCGCGATGTGCTTTAAATGTGTTATTGTTTCAAAACTATAGGAATTTCAGGATTTGGGTAAAAAAATAGTGAAAAAAAACCAAACTAAGAAGTTAAATTTTGTTTAAGACTTGTATTCTACATTCATCATTGTTTCAATTAAATGAAACTATATTTGTTTAATACTTCAGTTTTTCAACACAAATTCACAAGCACTATGCTCAAATCATACTTAAAATAATATCATCAATGGCGATTTTAATGTCAAAATGCTGTGATGTTTTGCCTGAAAACATTTAGTTAGTTTCCAACATATGTTCTGGCCTGAAGCATAATTTGACAAATCACACACCTTTTGAAATATTCAGAGAAGGTTAGAAAAAGTCTATCAGCGGGATTGATGGATGTAATTAAGAACAACTTAGAAAACCTATCAAACATTCAGTATTGGGGACAATGTGGTCAATCTGTAGACTTACCAATGAAACCCAAATAGCTCAGAAAAAAATTAAACCATTCCTCAGGGATATGTACTTAAATATGTACTTAAGAATATTGTTCTTTAAGGATCCTTACAACTTTACCAAATAAGGATGAGGAATTGGATTAGTAACCCCAAGGTCTCCCTCAGGCAACCAAATAGTACTTATACAATGTGTCCAATTGCTCAAACAGGTGTTACAAAGTGTTTTGGGTGGCCAGGACAAGATACAATGTAACAAGATACACTTTCTTTGCCTCCAGACAAATTCTTAATGTAAATCAAGACTTGAAATGTTTGTTTCTTTAGCATTTGTATGTTGGAGGCTAATATCTCGCTTGAAGGAGAAAGTCATCTCCTAAGTGATCATCATTACAAGGGAAATGGTGTAATTTTACCACTCAACTGATTTGATGTGATGTCTTTGGGCATAAAAGCCTAGGCCTCTGAGTTTCCAGGTAGTGAAAAAAGTTTGATTCTCCTGACATGATGGGTCTTCTTATTGAAGCCATTTTTAATCATTGTGCTCCTCCACATGTTAATTTTATGATAACAGTAACGGTTATCTGTATGAGGGCTGACATACAGAGAGGATTGATTAATTATCACTACACTACACATTTAAAAACTTATATGTTAGCTTCCATTTTGGCTACATTTACATTTTGTGCCCCCGTCCCTGGCCAAAAAAATTGAATAAATACCATATTGAAAACAAGCAAAAAAATCAAATATTCTTGACTTCTGTATCAGAGTACCAAATAGAAGTGACGATTTCAGCCATAGCAGCTCATGCAATTCCTATCAGTTTGGAAACAATAGCATATCATAAGCACAGTGTAGAATTATTTTGTTCACTCCTTTGTTGTGTATGGTTCCAAATTGATAGAAATTTCGGGAGATGTGAAGGAATTTCAAATTGGGCTTTTGACGCAAATAAAAATCCATCCTAAATTTTTTTTCAAAATTAAGATAATATCATTTCTTTGATTTTCAAAAGGGGCGGGGAAAACAAATAACATTACATGTACAGTTGACGGAATTCGTATAAGAAGTTCAACAATAGCGCATCAAAAGCACAGCGTGAAATTCTTTCGTTCTCTCCTTTGTTCTTTTCGTTTCCAAAATGATACGATTTTTGTGTACTGGCTACAAAAACAAGTTTTCCGTGAAAGCATCCAGAAAAATTATGAACGCAAATTAGAATTTTTACTCCATTTGCTCTTGACGCTTACTAATAACATCCCTCTTTCATCTGGAAAATACTTAAATATCCCTTTGTAGAAAATTCTACTTTGCAAGATGTCTAAGCATTTGGACGTAGAGTCGCCAAAGATCAACATGGAGTCACTTTGTTCAATCAACACATAATTTCATGATGTCTGAGGCTGATTAACAGAACAACTAAAACTCATTGCTTCCAAACAGAGAACCTTCAGAGAACTTTATGAGGAGCTTGCTGTGGTCAAACAGGGTAGCGTATGTCACTTTGTAAGAAACACATCAAATCTAGTGATAAATTGAACGTATGTGAAATATTGCTCTCCATGTGGCATCAATGTGATTTGTTGGTGGTCAAAACTATTTTAAAGAAAACCTTTATTTTTGGGGAACATCTTTTGGTTCTCTGGATAGATAAATGTTGTAAGTAAAAAGTTACTATAAATTGCTATCATAGCATGGTCAGTATAAATCAAATAGTAGAGAAAAGGTAAATTTTCAATTTTAGTTTTTTACATTTTGAAAAAGTAAAAAGTTATTTGAACAATTTCTTTCAAAATGTTCATCTTTATTAAAAAGTCTTTAAACTTGACAATTATAAGATTTATTATTATTCATGATTATTCTGCACTTTCTTTGGTCATTAAATCTAGGTTAGTGGTCAATGCGCAAAATAAAAAGTTACACTGAAACATATGCCTTGTAACGAATAAGTGAATGGCCTTAAGCACATCAGTAGTACCCTCATGCAAGTATGACATCTGGTGTTAAAGAAGCCAATCACCAAATTGCCTTAAATGGTCAACTGCAATGAATTCTTAGGTTCATCTTACCGAGTCTGCAATCAGGTTTTCTGTTACTAATTTGATTGTTGAGGAGATCTTGATTTTGTAGCAGCTTCAGCTTGTATTTTAATAATTATCCTTATTCCATGAGATGGTGACATCTGTACACAGCTCTGTCAACTAAGTTTACCCAATGTCTTATTTTAACTAAACTTATTTTTAGTAAGGAACATGTTCTGCGTTATTGAAGAAAAGGTTTCTTGGGAATGATACATAATGAAGGGTTTTTCTCATTTCAGTTTCTACCAAATCTGCTAACTTTCCAGACACATGAACTGTCTGACTTTCCAGACACATGAACTGTCTGACTTTTAAACTGATTTTATCTCAAGCCAATTTTCAGTTTAGGTTAGTACTAATTTAAGTCCAGAGATGAAATATTGTTCATGACTAAATTCGGTCCTTGTGGAATGACCAAGAAGCTGAAAATTAAAATAATTACAATTCAAACACAAATATTAGCAACAGATGAGGTCGATCAACATGCCTGGAAAATTTGGTTTATTAGGTAGATTTGGTAGATTAAGTAAGCGAAATTAATAAAAAAAAAACCTGGACTAAATATTTGTGAAATCATCCCAAAGAGTACGTGGTGAGAATGTAAACCTTTTCAAACCTCCTAAAATTAACGGGACGAAATTAAAGTTTTTTAAATCTCCACAACTAAAGTCAAACGCGATCTACTGATTTTGTTACATTTAATAAAAGCAAGAACTGTTATATGCTTACCGTAATGTAATATTACGCATATGTGTTATTTGATAAGACCAGTTTCGTTAATTATTTGTTAATTATTAATTGACGTTTATTATTGATGTAAGGTTTTGACATTGATGTATTGTTATTCTGACCGGTACTAATGATGGTAAACAAAACGCATCATCACTTTAGAAATGTAAATATTTACATATCTCAAATGTACTGGATTATTGTGACATCATCAATGTAAACATCATATGACTTTACAATAACAGTAAACAAGATGCATCATCAATCTAGAATGACTTTTATTGGACAAGTTGTAATTGTTTACATCACTTACTGTTCTGGAATATTCTTATGTTTATATAAGTGATTGTAACAAGTGCTTTTGTATGATTTGAAGATTGGACTCAGAGAATAAACATTACACAACCTTAATGGGTTTTTGTTTTATTTCTTTTACATTATTTTAATAATTTTGTCTACCAACTTTGGGATGAGAACTGAACTATATTTTAGTAAAGAAACATCCAATCTCCTGCATCTGGCTAAATTATGATCATTTTATGTTTGCGCAAAAAGCACAGTGTGCCCTTTAAGGGTCTCCATACACATCGTGGACATGTATGAGGGTATAATGCAGATGGAGACAATGTCTAATTGAATTGACCTTTAATAACTTTAATCACAGATGGCATAGACACATACAATATCCGCGGCTTTTAACATAGAGATAAAATGAAGACCATTTAGCCCTATGATTCAGTCTACATCTTTAAACAGAATACAAATGAAAAAAAAATTACTCTGAGGGAAAAATCTTGTTACCCGCAGTGGATTTCAAAAGCTTATTTCTGTGCAGAAAACCAGCCATAGATAAGGCAAAATTGCTGTGCAAATGAGCGAGATGAAATGAACCGACACAAGGCTTTGTGTTACGTCTTTAGCACCTAACAAAGCAGCGGAAGAAGTTTAACTGTTTTATAGACAATTCGATTAAGTTTATTTTCTTAAAGTGACGATCTTAAATAGCACACGCTTAACACTCTGGTGTTTTTCACGACACACGTCTAAATCTGATAATATTGATCTTAACTGTAACTTAGTGTTAATGAGAAGCATCAAAGGACAAGTGAGGAAAGTATATAAAAGCAGCAAAGAGTTGTCAAACAATGTACAAGCATAAAATTTAATTTACTGCACTTATTAATCTGCTAGTGTGATTGTACATACAAGTTATTTTGAATGAGTTATTTTGTTTTCAACTTGCATCTATTGCTCATCCCGTTGACAATCCACTTTACCAGTACGTTAAAAGAGCTTTTGCAACTTTGGAAAACGTTTCTTAAGCAATGCACCGGATCATAAAAAGATTTGCAGGACTTGATAGAAGCTTGAAAACTCTATTAATTTTATGAAGTGTAGAGTTTCACCGAGTGTTGATGTTTGCCAAATAAATATTCATTTACTGGAATATTTTTGCATCAACATACATTGACTGTAAGATAACTATCGTCATTCCACAAAAACACTTTGATTTGCAGTAGTTAGCACCATTTATTTAAGGTAAACTCATTTTTTTATCCCCTAAATAATGTGCCACTTCACAGCCTATTAATATTACAGCTAAAGGCACGCGTCCTCCTTCATTAACTCTCTCCATCACAACCTCTTGTTACCGTTTTTTAAAACATTAAAGGAATTGAGGTGTAAAAATTAAAACGTGACAAACATGCATCATATTTAATCTACAGACAGTAGTATTTATAACGTTGTTTCAATGTTTCATCCCATTGTAATGTTACCTCGACCTGTGAACTACCGACACCTCCTGAATCCCTGATGAGCACATTAACGGGATTTATCCGTTTCAGTTCAAAAAGATAAAAGTGACAACACAGAGAAACTGATCTTCTATTGACACATTTAATGACATGATGGGTACTTATTTTACTGGTTTGATTTACACCATTAAAAAACAGGTGGATTTCACTTCCATGTTTTGAGAGAAAAATTGAAATCTACATTATCCACAAAAATCAAATTCTTAATTTTTGATCTGATTTAATTTTACTGAATTTTTATAGATAGAAAATACATACACAAAAGTGTCAGCTTTATTGACCGAAAGGTCCTTTAACAGTTCATCCTGGCCATGTTAGAATTAAGAACTTATCAGATAATACATGCAAATGTCATTTTAGTATGTGTAACAGACATTTGACGGATTTACATTCTTTGTGAATTGCAACTTCTAGGCTGATTTGACTTGTAGAAGCTACCCGTATGGAATGGACTATTGAACACTTTACAAAACCACAGCATTTATGAAATGAACAGAAACACCTGTAATCACTTTGGTCTGTTTACATTCCAAATTGTCTGATTGTCAATTTATTATTTCTCATCGATATTCATTGGGAATAAAGAAAACTTTAAGCACAATGTATCCAATGGGGTGAATGATTTGTTTACAGTTACTACGAAATGTGACACAATTGAAATCACATGACACATCATGTGAACTGTTTACTTTATTTTTAACTTTCACTTCAATGATCACATTCACATTCATAGAGTTGACACTCAGTATCTTTACGGATCATTAATTTTTGTTTATTTATTTTGCGATCATTTTTAATATGATACAACCTTAAAATAGATTCATTACAGAAGATTACATAAAAATGTAAATAGAACTGAATTGATTAGACTCAAAATTAGAATCATCGCGTAATGTTTTCCGCACTCGTTTGGTTCGAGTTATCCCCCGAGATGATCTCGTTTTCATAAACATGTGCACAGAGGTAAAAAAGCTTATAAAAGAAATTGATGCATTGAGGGTTATGCGCAGTTATTCCCTAACACTCATCTGGTCGAATTGCTACTCTAACGCTACTCTTAACACATCAAATTCTTGGAACTTAATGCATGTGTGCATAAAGGGATGTGCGTTAAGTTTATGAAAACACGGTGTTTAAATTTAGCTGTTTCAGATCCATAGGGTGAGGAGGCCCAGGATCTCTACCCCTGTTAACATATACCCCTTCGCCAACCCAGAAATAAAAAACAATAATAAAGTAAAATAATGATGGCCACCGGGATAAGGGTGGGGGGTATCTCGTGTCATCGGACAAATTTCTGGATCACTACTGATCTGTGGATATTGACACTCCGTAAATACTTATTCTTGTGAACAAGTTTAGCTCACTAGTACAAATGGGTGACAGTCTCTTTATCTCCTTTTCAAAGTTAAATGTAAACAGGCAAAATCTGCCAAATGCCTTAATAATTTAATAAACTATTTCGCTGTCACTAAATAAAGAAAACAGGAGATTAACGATGCGCAAAGATACAAAGCACCGCGTCCATTACGGGCAATGTGTTCAGTGACGTGAGAGTAACGTGACGGGGCCGTGGTCAGCGGGAACAAAGACGCATTCCACGGGCACAGTACACCAGGGTCGCGCCCAGGGGCCGGTGCATCGCCGAAGCATCGAACAACAGACGGCGAAGCTAATTTTCAGTACACAGAAATCGTATCAGAACACGGTACTTTTTGGGAGCTCTTTTGTGTAATGTACACAATTGATACGACTTCTGCCTGATGCACTTTTCGTAATCTTCAGGAGAGGAAAACTTTCCCAACAAAGGGAAACAACAAACGAAAGGCTTGCCACTATGTTGCTCCAAAATTGATACAAGTGGGGTTTTTTTGTTGATACTACATGTAATCTTAATGCATGAATAACAGAAAATCAAACAGAAAACATAACTATGGCATGTTTATGCCATTATTCACCCTAATGTCAGACGTAACATACACCAAGTTGGAAATTTCATCATCAAGATTTACATCAGAATTACTAAATGCATCGCCATGCGTTCTCTAATTAGATTTATATGCCTAACCAGTTCCTGAATCAATAGAAAAATATTCGAATCACATAAGTGAAGCCCGGCTGCACCTCAACATTCCCCCGTCTGCACCCACACCCACTGCCACAGCATCCTGCCGCTTTCGCCGCTGGTCAGCCGAGCGACACGGCCCATCAGTTCCCGAGGACTTTCAACAGGCGGGCGCTACATGTGTAAACACAGTGTCCACTTCATTAGATACATTCTGTGATCAATGTTTCATTTGTTTGTGATTATAATAAATCTTGTATTACAAATGTCATTTAAAATCTTATTAAAATTCAGAGCGTTTTTCGAAAGACATTCTGCCGAATGATGTGACGATTCTGAGTAAATGGTCAAATTTTGGCATCACTAACCAACACGTCCAGATAAAAATGAATGTGTAATTCCAATGACAATGCTGTTTAACATTTTTTCCCCGGAAATAAATACGGCACATGCAAATTATGCTGCACGATGTAAACTTATCAGCACTCAATTAACTCACATGTCATAGTAGTTTCCAGGGGCGGATCAAGGATTTCCCGTGGGGGGGGGGGCGTTCCACCCCTATTTTTGCCCAAAATTTAGCGGAAAGTGCATGAAAAAGAAGAAAATTCGGGCCGTTGGGGGTG
>JBCAUI010512715.1:0-12439 GCA_038406195.1 Haplosyllis anthogorgicola | reverse complement strand
TTGCTAGGCTTTGAGATAGGACATAGGTGCATATGTGTGTAAGATATGAAGTCTCTATGATCAGTAGTGTGTTCAGGACAGCTGTGCACAGACGACGACAACGATGACGACAACGACAACAACGACGGACAAATCATGATTCTATAGGCTCTTTGGCAATTATGCCAAATCAGCCAAAAAATTAGGAGGACATCCCAACCATTAGATCGACTTCTCCAGCGTCTCCTTTGTGGCAACGTCAGTACCTAATGTGTGATTTGCAATTAGCTAGGACCTGCCGTTTAATCTGTTGAGATTAAATCAACCCTCTTCTTGTAAATTTCCAGTCAATCTGATACTTTTTCGCGAATCAATATTCTTCCTTTACCGTGAAATTGTTGGCTGGTGGAAATTGATTTTAATGTAATCTAATAATGTTTACAGCAGAACTCCCATAAAAGATGTCAACAAAAAACTACTTCAGATCAGGTTTAAATAGCAATATGAAATGGAAATCAAAGATAAATTTCCATGTGCACTTCTGTTAACATGTAGTTCTATTTCGCGTAGACAATTAGGTCCTTGCAGTTTTTTGGGAACACACTAGAATTAAATGCAAATTAATAATCACTTTCGGTTGCACAGTTAAGTTCATTAGAACTTCATTAGATGTCCTGCACAGAGCGCACCTGAGAATAACGATAATCTAATGTGGCTTCTGTAAAGCTCTTATAATTAGCTGTTTGGACGCAATGTCTTGGGAACAATCAGGAAGTTGGCCACAGCTTTGGGAGGTGCCGTCTCTGTGGACCAGCATATCCATCCTCCAGAGCAGCATCTCGCGAACTTGTACGTAACGAGTATTACCAGAGGTTTATTAGGGTAATGGGAGGTAAGAACATTGTCAACATCCACACATCAGTTTCTACAAATTACCTGCAGCTGCTTCCTTTGTTACACACAATATAATGCTTTTAGGGTGGTGTTGTTAAAGCAGAGACCTCAGGATACCGTCCACATGAATACGAGATCCATAACAGGATAATTCAGAATAACAGCATAATACTCTTGTTGCCTTTCCCGCTAAAACAAAGACAATTTTTCCTTATTGTTTTGGGATCAACCTATTGGCAGTCTCTTTTAGCGTGTAAACAATTTTCTGAGGCTGCAGGTTCCCATATTTTGACTCTGGTACATAGTTTTAAACTTAAGATCTACCAAGTTACTTTTGGTAAGCAGTGGTGAATTGGTTCATTAACATGAGCGGTTGTATTACATAATGAAAGCAAATCACGATGGTTATTTTCGATAAATAACCGAACTGCCGCAAGAACTGTCTATTCTAACGGTTTCTGCAAATTGTATTCCGTTTTATTGGAAACTTTGATTAGGACACATGGCCAGAATCTGCCAAGCCAAAAAATGGACAACTTCAGATAGGTGTTGCTTGCTTGGCATGAAGCTGCCTGCAGCTGGCCAACCCGTCCTCCCACCTCTTGTAAAACCTTCAGTCAATCTATCATGCTCTCACAAATCAATATTTGGTCCCAGGCGGATAATGTAATATTGCTGATGGGAAAAACAGATAGAATGTGTCTGGTGGGTCTCGTATCGCTACAGTAAAAATTTCCTTTCAGAATAATCAGACCATACTTTCTGAGATAAGTCTTCCACCAATTCAGCCTCACTCTTTCACCCATTAAATTCATCGAAGGTTGACATGTACGCCACAAATTGGTCATAAATCACAAAACGTAATGACACGTACACGAAAAGTCAGCCACCTCTGACAATCAACCTCTTACACAATATTTAATATCAGGAGCACGTCCTTTTAAGGTGGTACCAAACCGAGGCGCGGATCCAGGATTTCTGGTTGACGCCGACGCCGGGCGCTCTCAAGTCTTTTGAGAGGGCGCCCTCTACAATAATCTCTCCCAAAATTCGGCCGGCCGTTGAAGATGCTCACCGGTTCCACTTTTGATCTGCCAATAAAAACGAGCGATACAAAAGTAGAGAAAATTAGCAAGAAGGTATACCAGGGATATCATTGCTCAACGAGTCACGCTTTTTGCGTACAGTACAAATGAAAATAATAACTTCTATTGACAAGCTCTACCACTTGATACAGCTCGTAACAGCTATGATATAACACTTCTTTCAAACAACTAATGAATGCAATATCTACGAGAGTTATATATTAAAAATTTAACAAGGTGTGACCAACCTAAATAAAATAAAGGATCTTCAAATATTTCACTTTTAACTCTTGTGCACAACGAAAAACGATGTATGTTGAAATAAAGAGTCAAGAGATCCCTTTTCTAATTCTAAATGAAAATCGTTGTTGTTAGTGGCTACGATGTCCAGATTTCTGTCAACGCTGTCGCAATTTTGGCTTCAAAGAGTACACATTACACAGAACACCCATCAACACACACAGTATTACTTTGAGATGGAGCAGTACAACAGACACTGAGAGGCCTTTATCCTCCTGATGTTATGCCATGTTCCCATCCAATACCCGATAAACGACTCCATATGAGATGGAAACCAGCATCGTGGCGATGATAATTCTCTACGGGCTTAAACTTTAGATGACTAGCAACAACTGACTTCAACAATGGTAGATATGTATCTATCTCCCGGTGTGTTTTCAAGCCACATTACACTATAATTTCCCACGACAAATAGGCAGAAGAGAGGCAATCCATGGACTCCACAGGATCATAATGTCACCAGAAACCTATGATAATAGGGATACAAACAGATCTGCAGAGGCTTATATACTTATTCGGAAGCTGATAGAACACAACAAATGCCGTGTCGATCGCCAATTATTTGTCTGTTTTCTGAAGGCCAGGGGCCACGGATATCAACTCTGTTCCTTTCGAAATGTGATACCCTTGGTTAGCTTTGCTATTGTACACTGCTGAAAGAAATGCTCGAGTTTACCTCATGACTGTAGCCTACAACAATCGTTGAAAAGTCAAATGTCTACACTTCGTTTTCCAACAAATCTGTTCTGACCACCGCTTTTAGCAACGAAATTTATATCACAGTAACTGTACAAAACCTCATACCTTATTGTACAAACGTACTCAATCCATTATGCATGCATGGGACATGTCATCGCCTCTGGCAGTCGAGCTGAGAATATGGTTTGGCTAAATGCTTCTCACAAGATTGCGATCCTGTTTACGGAAATCAGGACCGGGAAGCACCCTGAACTAAATACGCATAATATTTGAAATTCTTGACACAACTGATACAGTTACTGCAATCAACATCGGAGCTGACAAATATTCCAAATTACATATTGTTACGTAAACCTGTAAGTGTTTCCAGCAAATAACTTGTGACAGTAATCCCTGTTACATCATTTGTTAACTGTAGCTCAGAATGGATGTACCTGTATCATCTCTTTGTACATATTAAACAAGATGAAATGCGGTAGTTTAACTAAGTTAAGATACACCATGATGACCAGAACATGTGACCATTATTATTGAAAGGGGTTTACCATCAAAATAATCAACATGGGAATATTTCAAAAAATGCGAAATAAAAAGGCTTGTCCTGTACTTTGTACAATATTTGCAAAAAGAAAAATGAAATACTTGCACACTGTAAATGCTATACTCCTTCCTAATTTTACTGTCTAAATATTCTCCAGATCCTTGGAAAAGTATTCAGCATGAATGTGTCATCATTCCGAAAAAAACTGTCTGCCTTTGTTCTTCACAAAGTAACTGAGAACTACCATCATCTAATGATCTAATCGTCTGAGGCTCAGTGCAACATGTCGGTATTGACAACTGTGAGATAAATTAATCACTCTAATGTAGATTACTTCATATAATGTCTGGAATAAGAAGCTAATCACCGTTCGCTGGCAGATGTCTGTCACAGCCGTCATATTAGGTCTTTTACCTGGAGACAACTTCTCCGCAAAATCCCGAGAATGTACGAAAAAACTATCACTGTAATAATAAGCCTTCGTCGTCGTAGATATTCCAAGTAGGAAATGAAATCCCACAAGTTATTTTCACTAATTGAAATCATGATCCTTCACACTGCAGTCTATGTGATTCCCAGCCGTTAAGTTTTATTTCCTCTGTTCTGTAGATGTGAATCTGCATATCATTAGTCGCCTTCATCTTTGTTCAAGTAGCAGATATGATATTGTGGATGCGCCACTGTAAGCCAATGACACATAAATTCGTGTACGGTACAATTTTATGCGACTATCAATAAAAGGCAAACGCAGCTCTGCATCCCGGTGCAGTGGAAGCTGTAAAATTTAATATTCCATGTTGCACAAAGAGAAGGGTTCCTTTGTAACATATTATCTGCCTGTGGCATAACGAAATGTCTTCCTTTATTATATGTTACCCGACTTCTCTTCAATCATAAGTCAAGAGGAAAGAATGAGGAGGTATGAATCCTGTACATATAGAAAAAGTGGTTACCCAAAGTAGGTTTATGGCGTGGTGAACAAATTTACCTTCTATTTCGCTTTGATTTATCCAAAGCTCATAGGTAAATTACTCTTCCGACAATCTAACAATAGGAGTTGACATAAGTGAAGAATTATAGTGGGATTTAGTTCTAGAAAGCTGTATAAAACAAATGATCACTGCTGACAGCTCTTGGTTAAGATATTCCTTTTACGTTAAGTCAGTCATATTCCCAAAAGATGGTTTTGATATAAACATGGGATCAGCGGCCTGTCATTACTCAGGTTTAAGCAACGCAACCTCTTAGAACCCTGCCATCATATCTCAAGACCTTAAGACCTCAAGACCGAAATATTTCGGTAACATTCTTCAGTGATGAAGACGTAATTTTTATTTGGTACGTATTCTGCTTTTTAACTACTGAGACAGTTAACCGTATGCATGTACGTGTTAGCTCTCTAACTGTTGCCTAAGCCAAGATCAATTAAAAGTCCCATTAAGGTGTCATCTTCATCGCTATTGTTTTAGTAAGGTAATCCAAAGTACATGTGTCAATCTGAACAATTTTTTTAGTAAAGTATTTCCACAAAAAGTACTATTGTAATACATGCATTACAATATCAGTTATGTAAGGTACATGGATGGTGCGAATAATTTAACATTTACAAGAAGCCGCTTTAAACAGGCTGAAGACAAAGGTTTGTGTCTGCAATTCATGTAGTAAACGTGTCCATTTATCGGCGACGGTGCAACTGCCAAATAAAGGCAGTGACACCGACGTCTGCAGCGAGACAAATTGCATTAACGCTTTTTAACTGCATTTGTACACCGTGACTTAAGTATAAAAATATATCTAATGGGATATCCAGTTTCAGACGGTATTTTAAAATGACTTTACATTAAAGCAATTGTCGCCTGAGCCACATGCAGTTTAGACACGCTTTAGAATCCAGGGCAGTGTAGAATCACCCCAATAAACAAGAGTCCGTAAAATTTTCAAAAACGTCAAAAAAGACCCCCAAAAAACAAGCATACAGCACTGATGTTATTAATTCTTTGTAAAAGTGTCCGTACCTATTCGCAAATCTTCTCACAGACCGTTCTTATTAGATCTGCAAATTGATTTGTTTCTACACTATTATGTGCTGAAAGTCATTTCAGTGCAATTATCTACGGAAAGTGAAACAATATCAGTCGTATCGAACACCATGTGAGGTTATTATGGGAGATAAGTCTCTTCTACCCTCTCAGAAACTGAGTGTAAGCTCGTATTCAATGTTTATCTCATCCTGGATAACTGAGGGTAATTTACATAATTAAAGCTGAACACAACCGGATGGTTGTTCTGTAATAAATTAAATACCGTCTTTCGAACGCCACGCCTTGTCACTTTCTATTTAAAGTCATTTTACTCAAAAATATTATCCTTTTCCTAACTGTAAATAAGAGCAAGAACGTACAAAGTAACTTTATATGCACATAGAGTAAGCTCTACAGGAGTACCTTGAGGAAACAATTACCACTTTGGTCGCGAATCTTTCTCTGCTAAGTGCGCAAAATACTATCTAACGAGGCAAGGGCAACATTAATTTTTGTCTACTTTTCAGATACGTTTCGTTGGGTTTTTTTCAAACTTGAGTTTAATGGATCGAGACACTGAAGACTTTCTTCCGAAGGCCATGCCTCGGGCTTCGTCCACTTAACCTACTTCTCACTACAACAGTACACCAATTTTCAAGACACGATCTTGAATTCATTGCACATCGACATGGCACCTTAAGAAGCGGTTAAACTTAAGAAAAAGGTCTGGTCCACTTGTTGACAAAAACTGCAACAAGGCGAAGGCTCTATGTCTTCTACAGGTTCTACATCTTGCAAAGTCCACAGAATGGTACATTTATTTGCACGAAAGAATAATTTCAACATGCCACATTGCCTGATCGCCACACCTTAATTACGATTTGCTCTTGATCATTTGAGGACATGGCCATTTTATTACACATGACAAACATAACTACTTTAACAAAATCACTTAGTCTTAGTTTATTCCTAAGTTAAACGCAGAGGTGTAGCAAACACGATATAATGCAATGACTATATATTGAGACCTTACCTGTGGGCAGAATGTTGTGATTGAAAGCTTGATGTTCTACTTTGTGAAACTATTGGTGGGGGTAAAAGTTGGTCCATTTCAGCCATGACGTCACCTGAATCCTCTAACAATTCCAGAGTGCAGAGATTGATGACTGATGTGCTCGTGAACAAGCAAATGTCTTGGCTACTCAATTGTATCCTTTTCCATAAATCATGCAGGTGACGGTCTTAAGAAAGCTTCGACATATTGCGTAAACGTTATTTATCGCTGTTAGGTGAACGACACATCGTACTAACCTTTTAAAGCTACTTTTAGAAACCTCACTTCTTTCACTTTGAGGTTTCTCGTGTCAGTCTGCAGTTTATACTGCCAGATACCTATAATATCCAGGCAATCTGTGCTCAACTGTACCGTCTCCTTAAAACGTGTAGGCAGGTCGTTGTCCAATCAAGCGCCAAAGAGGGAACATTTCCAAACATAATGAGAGGCTTAGCCCTCGGACTTATACACTATGATTATTCAATCCGCTTCGACTCAGCACACAGCTTGGATTCTTATAACCAAATGTGATATGCCAGCCCTGCACTCGATTCTGTCTGAAAATATCAGTGCCTACTGATGTTACTAAATAGCCCGTCATTATGCAAGAGGTAACGTTGTCAATAACATCAATCAGCACCTGCACCAATGTTCTCTATCGTGTGATCAATGAAATGTCCAAAATATCAACGGTTGTCAATGTTTAACAGCTTTTGCTATGTGATGGTTATTAAAAAAAGTATTTCCATCCATAGTTGTAAATTTGCATCAGTGGTCAAAACATCAATACGACTACTAGTAATCACCAAACATCAAAAGAAGTGTGCATGATGAAGTGATCACTCTCCATTCAATACGACATTTGTTTCCACATCAGCGCGTTTGGCAAATCAGCAGATGTAAAACATATAAATATGATAATACTGAAATGATCGGACACTGGAGTGTGCTTTGGATACATTGAACTTCAAGACTCAAATTTGTGCCTCTTATATGATTGATTTGAAAATTTCATAAGAATACATCATTCCTTTATGATGAATGTTATGTGTATATTTATCTTTATTGTTTTGCCGTTGATAATATGACAAAGGTTCCACTACAGATGTACATCAATATCACGATAATGTAACATTCAACGTAAAATGTTTCAGGAGAAAAAGATGAATACAATTGGGTTTTGTGTCTTAATGAAGTTAGTTACAGCTCTTGTCATAGTACCGTAATCGGATTAGAAGTACAGCTTCTAATTTTCATAAATCAGGCCTCTTCCTGGGGACTTCCATGTTGGTTTTAATGCACTGACACAATACGTTAATTTACATTGGGGTAGAAAATGTATCAAACCCTTGTAAAAGAATGATGTTGACATCCTAGATAACCACTGTCATTCGATGTTATTGTTCATACCATGAATACAACTTTTTTGAAGTCAATATTCGAAAGCAATGCTGTTGATAATTCCTCGGCATTGCGCCTACCAATCTTCATATTTTCATCAAGCGAAAAGCCACTCTCTTCCGCTCCCTCCCAGCCTTAACACCTATTCACATTTATCGTACATACGAAGTCGCCATAGATTTAGCTGCACTCACTTCATTACTCAAAAGAGGCTTTAGAACAATTTAAGGTATCTTTACGAGGCAATAATAGGACTGAAAGGGCCCACCAACTTGAATTTGGAGACTTCACTTCACTAATGGAGTGGGAAGTATTACATGAATTACAAGTCATTTTCTGCTGGAGAACGCTTTATATTTACGTCTTCAATCAAAATAACATCGACCGCACATGCTTCATTCTGTCAATCGTAAGTTGTTATTATTGAACATGTAAGAAATATTACATCAAAGTTATTAAAACTACAATTCCAGATATTGAAATATTTCTATTAAGTGTTTTTTTTTCTATAACAGAATCACACATTCTTCGTACTCATTACGATACAGGGAACATAAACAGTACAGAAAGTCGACGTTGGTCTAGAAACCTTTCTTTTTATTTGAGCAATCTCTTTGTGTGACTTTGTTTCTAATAAATAAAAGTCAGTGTTTTGTATGAAATATAAAGCCAGCACAGCATCATATTCTACACAGCAGAACCAAAAAGGATCGGTTAAAGCCACTTCATCACAAATCTGTTGAAAGCTGTGCATTAAGAGAATCACACAGGGAATATAAGCAGCCCCCGTGTGCCTGTTCACAGACAGCTTGTCATCTTCATGCCAATGTGTCATTCACGATCTGTGATTGTGTTGACTGATATTTTGCCAGAGACCTTGTTTTCTTTCTCCATACCGTAAAAGCTTCATTTCACAAAAGTAGATAACCTTTTGCTATTTTCTTTAAAATAAGGTCGACAGTGAGAGGCGACGACCCTAATATCCATGTCGCCTACTCGTGAGGGTTACCTTGTGATAAAATCCAAAACCTTGCGCTGTAAATGGAGACGGAGTAATCGCTTGGGGAACATTACTATGCTTTTGAGAAAGAGAAGTTCAAGCTTGTAATGCCTAATATAGCACGTTTCTGTTCATTTCAGGAAACCTATCCATTCATTCAGTTTATTACCATGGTATAATCGAAAAGCACGAATGTTTCAAGAATCAAATCACCGAGCATTGCAGCAATACCAGTGCAATTTCAAATTTTTGATTGACGTCTTCATGGCACTAGCAAATCTTAAATGTCGACTTAGCTTCATTTTCTTCCAATCAAGGAGCCAATTCTTAATTAACACAAGGAAATCTAATTTCTGTTGCCTCTTTGTTAAAGGAATTCATCAACTAACTGTTCATTGTAAGAATCACAATACATATTTACTATATCAATTAACACAGCCATAGTTTCTCTGCCAAACTCATCAAAATGTTCATTAAGAAAATACTACATGAAGCATTGAGTTACCTGCCGGCTGAGAATTGCGACTGATAGCTGGAATCTCTGCTGAGTGGAGGTGGTGGTAACAGTTGATCCATTTCAGCCATATTCCCTTCACGTAATTCTCCTTTCTGATTTTGAACTTGTACTTAGTACCTTCATTGATTATTCCATCAGTTACAACCTGTTACGACAGTTGTCACTGCCAACTTCCGGTCCATGTGAGGAAGATAAGTCTTAAATGTTACTTTGTTGCATGAATTATCCGCAAAGTGAATCCACCGCAGAATCATATATTCTTCACATACATTTACATGAACATTTAATTTACAGATCTATCGGTCAGTTGATGCTGCCAGGCATACAGCTTTGAGTGAATTTATAACATCACCAGTTACCGAGAGAACGTCGCCAATGCACTTAAAAGATATGGCACATTTTACAATAACCACCTGCAGCGCATAAGTTTCAATACAGTAATTTAACAGTGGTATCAAATCAAGACAGCTTGCCCACTCACACGCCCATTGTGAAGTGCATCCACTGTAATTTATCTTGCTGCATTGGGCTGAACCTGATGAAACGGAATGTGGCTACTGGTAAAAATCGTTGTTTTCGGGTATTCAATTAATAAATATACTTTGCTGCAGCATTGTTGTAATTCACCAATCGGTGCGTGATATCTTCCTGTTGTTTTCATAGCAACCGGTTTTTAATTACACAAGAGGAGCCTCATATTTACAGCCTTTCTGACTACATACTGTACATGACTCCAGGTTATGTAGATATAAACCTACATAGTCTCCGTTCCTCATTCGGAAGGTTATTTTAGCATATCAATTTACTCTGAACTAAGCAAGGTTTCCATTTGTTATTTTCTATTGGACACTTTGAAATGACAACAATAGCCTTTAAAATCTCCAACCTAACGTCGTAGACGTATTTTTCGGCCCTGTATTAATATGAAATGGAACTTCTGCTACATAAAAACACACTCGTACTCATTTGGTGAAACTCTATTTGTATTTTTGGCTCGAATATTAGCAAGGTATGTTCATCTGCGTGAAAGTGGTCAGGGTTGCCACTCTTCAGTCCGTTCAAAATTTCCTGACTTTTCCCTGACTAATTGATCATTTTCCCTGACCATAAAGAATATTTTTGAGGCATGCACAGCCATATTTACCATGTAATTTTCAATACAATTTTCATGTGGCAAACAAACCTTGATGGTTTTCTATCAAACCTATTGAAAACTTTTAAATACAAATTGACATTATGACTATTTATGGCAACATGGTAGCAGTTTTGGGAATTTACGCCAAGTGAGGCATGGCTACAAAATTTTGACCCATAACATATTGAAAATGACAAGAAATTATTACTGTCAGATCAAAATTCCCTGACTTTTCCCTGACCATGTTTAAAATCTCAAAATTCCCTGTGAACCAAATTCCCTGACTTTTCCCTGACCTGGAGAAAGTTATTTTTTCCCCGACTCTTCCCTGACCGGTGGCAACCCTTGTGGTAGCGCCTCCTAGACCTGTTTGGGGCAAAATGACCTACAATCCGTGACCTTCTGGATCAGGCTTTGACGGCACACTTACAAATAATTGAAATGCACACCAGTTTTAATGGCGCTATAGTTTTTGTAATCTGAGAGGAACTGCTCGACTTTATCACGTTATAACATGGCAGAGAAAACAAAATGAAATGTATATTTGGTTACTTATCCGTAAATGTATTATCTACACTTGGGAAACAATCCGTTACAAGATGTATTCGATGATAAATCATCTTGCAATGGTTCTGGAGAAGGTAAGATTGGAACAGTATTTCAGTGAAAATCCATTAATTTCCCGATATTTTCACAGAGGAATTGCATCGCAATTGGTAGGGATGACTTTAAGAATCATGTCGATCGGCGGCGATATTTACTGTACCGATAATGTAATTAATTTTACCCTGAAACAAACAACGAACGGTTAACCATTATTGCACACTGTGTTTGCCTCATTATTCTCTGTATACAATTAGACAGAAAAAAAACCAGACTAAATTGACCAGAAATTTATTTGGAGCCCAGTGATCAGAGATCAACAGCTAATAGCCAATCTGTGCTACCAAAGTTCTAGTCTCCTCGTGCAACCTTGACACTCTGTAGTACTTCAAACAGTGTTAAAAGAGGTGCGTCCATTCTCAGTATCTGCAACATGAGGAATAATGTCGATGCAAAACGCCAAACGTTGATAATCTCGTTACATCTCCACGTAAAGTTTTGGAAATTAATTTTTTGAAAATAAGATTTTTGGAATTAACATTCATCTCACCAGCTTATCATATACGTAAACCATGCGTCTTTTGTAGTTTAGGTTTAACGTTCACATTAAGCAACAAGTTCAAATAGAAAAATTATTTTTCCATGAAGCTGTTGAAAGCATTATTCAAAGAAACTCGAGTGTGGCCATATTAGAAATGGGAATTCAATAAAGCGCTTGGAGCAGTATGTCAGAAAAAAACATTCTAAATTCACTTAGGGACTTCGTAGCTGCATTTTCTGCAGTTAAAGCTCAAGTAAATCAACTTAAGATATAACCACAGGTTCAATAGTAGACACACCACATACTAAATTGCCACTGAGTGAAGAGCTACTTCGGGAATGAACCACTTTGTTAAATGTTGTAAACATATGGAGCACAACAATCATTTGTTCCTAACGCCATACAGGCTTACAGGAAACCTTTCATTAATTCTATTTGTCACGCTGATAAAAAGACAATGCGCTTGGAGCAAACGAGTGAGAAAGGTAAAAGGGTGTCTGCTTTGCCAATTTGCCATTGAAGTAAAGGTGGGATTCAATTGGTATCCTGTATATATATATATGTTTTGGGGCATACTGAATCCAATGGTGGTGGTTTTGACTCTGTAAAATAAGTAGTTTTGAGATATGATAGTTTTTGGGGATTTCTGGCTGGAAGATAGAGTGACAG
>JBCAUI010512704.1:0-12439 GCA_038406195.1 Haplosyllis anthogorgicola | reverse complement strand
TGCATGCATCAGCTTAAGCAATAAACATAGAGTCATCGTAACGCCTCGGGTTAGTGTTATCTATACCGCAACACACACAAGCATAACCCCACGACAACACACACAACGCAAATTTAGTATTTAGGACGTTTTGATTTTTTTGCATACATTTATATATTTTCTGAGAAGTTTGTTCGATGACTTAACTAATCTCTTTTTGCCCAACACGTTGAGAATGCACACATGCTGTGCCAAAGAAAATTGTTGAGTTTTCATACTGTCATATTGCATTTCATTGTAAACCCATTCTTAGAATTTCTGTTAGACTTCTTTAGTTCTAATGCAAGAGTTATTCAATCACAAATGCAAGAGTTATTCAATCACAAAGGGATCACTATCTAATGTTATGGAATGGTCAATGAAGTGTAGATGCAGTGAATATATAGAGGTGTCACTTCTTATGTTTCTATATTTTTTTTCTGTTTCAGGCTCCACAACAAGCAGTGCCACCTCCACAACCTGCAGTTATGCAAGCCACAGAGCAGCCGCCAGCATACACACCATCCCCAGCACAAGCTGCCATGACAGAAGACCTTCAACGGCGGCAAGAAGAACTTGAACGAAAAGCAGCGGAATTACAGCGAAAAGAACAAGAATTAGCACAAGGCCAATATGGCAGTATGTGTTTTAAATTTCTTTTGTTAACATTAATCACTAGCTTGGTGTGTAGTTCTTCAGTTTTAATAACTTGTGCACTTTGTTGCATTAACATGTTTTTAACGTTTATTCATAAACAGTTAAATTGGAAAATAGAGCTTTCACTTCACATTGCAATTTTTTTATGCAGCTTTGAAGAGTTTTCACACAATTTCCTCATTAATTTCATGTCCACGTGTCAAATAAATCGATCTTTATTACTCTTAATGACGCAGGACCGGCTGGTAATATACAGTATATAGAGTATGGCCAATGTAATGTTCCCATTTCCCATGGATTTATTTGTGTTTTTTGTGGCTTTTGTTTTGCACCTTAAAATTGAGGATTTTTCGGTATTGACTATCTATTTCTTTCTGTTCAGGTTTAGGTGAGGAAACCATACTTGTTCAGGATTCTATAAATACACAAAGTACAAGTCTAATTTTCTTTACATGCTATCCAGCTGCCCTTGCTAGAATGACCTATTTACTTGCACCTTCTCAAACAAATGATAAGCAGGAATAAGGTTATGTTATCAATTCTGGAAAGGGTTTACAAATCGGATGCAAATTTTCCCATCACTAATTGGGAACTATGTGTTAATTTAGCGTGTATGCATAAAGACTAAGAACTTTTGAAAGTTATTGCATGTGTGAATAGGTATGACCAAATGTACTAAGCAAAAATCTTCCCACCCATCTGCAATACCCTGTGACTGACCCCAAATCGGACACTTCAAATCAGGATCGTGAATTATCCTGGGAACGTTGTCTGCAGTAAAGTTTTTATTCACAGATACAAATGTTCTTGCAGTAAGGGAATTAATACAGATCATTATGTATTGTTCAGAAAGAAATGTAACTTTTTTTTAGCCGATGTAGTTCATGAATTGAAACGTCAGCAACAATTTGTCAATATTTTTGTAAAAATAATTAAATTAATGTTCTTAAAAACAAACTCATAATAAGTAAGTATTTGAAAGTGAATCCTAAGCCGTTCATCTTCCTTTTCATTTCAGACAGAAAAAATAATTTCCCTCCCTTACCAGACAAGTGTTGTGTACAGCCGTGCTTTTACCAAGATTTTGCAGTAGATATTCCACTAGAATTCCAAAGGATTGTAAAAACTGTCTATTATTTATGGTTATGTAAGTATACATACAAATTTCATTTAATAAATTTTCTTCTTAGAAGGCTTCAGCATAAAATACAAATATAGATATTACAACTACTTTTGAAAGCAATGTCATGACAATGGAAAAATGGAGGAATAAACCTTAAAGCAGTATTTTATTTGGAATGTTAAAGCGATAAAATAACCAGTCTTTAATATCTTACACAATAAATTGTACATTGAGTAAATAGTGCAAAACTAATGGTTGCTTTGTGATATAATTGGTTGGAACATTACTCTTGTTTTTAGCTAATGTTGGTGTTCACGAAAAAATAACCCAAGCACCATAAGATTAGAATTTAACCGCGGCTGATTAATAATTGTTAAATAATTGCGATAGATTTAGAGAGGGAAATAATTATTTCATTGCAGTCTATATATGCTTGCTATTACTCAACTTGCTCGGTTCGCTGGCGTACTTCATAGCATCAGTACAGGGCGGCGTCAGCAACAGTTCCGGTGTCAACTTTGGCCTGTCAATACTCTATCTTGTCCTATTCACACCCTGTTCATTTGTCTGCTGGTACAGACCACTTTACAAGGCATTTAGGTATGAACCATTACACCCACACTGGTGGCGGATATTGAGCTTACTTTCTAGCAGATGTAGCAGCAGTAACACCCATAATCTATTGCGCCAAATGCATTGCATCTGGTATTCCGGTTCAATTCACTTCGACAAGATAAGGCAATTTGTTAAGCATATTCATTACAAGTACTACTTGGCACAGTCAGTGTGGCTGTTACTGCTTAAGTTACATCCCCAAACGCAGTTTCAAGTGAGCAAAAGCAAGCATGACCATGGCAGAAGAGGTTGGTTTATTTCAGTTGTACTAACTTGAAAGGTACGTGACAGCGTTGTCCAAATGCAGCGGTTTTACCAAACATTGCGAGGTCAACGGAAATTAATTATCAGTGAAATCTAAGACATACACTTTACTTACATTTCCAATATTGGATAGCGACTTGTTAAAATCATACTAAAAAACCGTTGCGTGAAGAGAATGGCTTGTCCAGTTGTGGTGTAAAGGTAAGCCTGCATCTGTGGAAATAACTACTTTGGGACCTGTGTTCTTTTCAGTTTATGCAGGTCTTTTGGTCCTGAATGTAATCGGTAATTTGGCATACTTCATTGGATCGTCCCAGGCTGGTGCGAGTAATGACTCTGGAAAGAACTTCGGTTTAGCCATATTGTACCTATTACTATTTACACCTTGTTCGTTTGTCTGCTGGTACAGACCACTGTATAAAGCATTTAGGTATGGATATTTGTTAAACCTTTTATATGGGAAATTACATGTGCGGAACCATGTGCTTCTTAATGCAACTCTCGATTAACATGTACACGTAGGTATTAGCATACTAACAATAAGATATCATTGCTGATTTTGTTCATTTAGCTATTGTTGTTGGTCCCGTCGAAATGTAATTTCTAAAACTCATATTCGGATAGAAAGGAAATTTTGCCACTTATTAGTAATCGCAAACTGGCAACATGTGACATTTTCAGTAATGGTATTTTTATTAAGTACCGTGTGATTAACCTCTATGCCAATAGCTAATGCGTCTCAACTAACCAAGGTAAGGGCAAAGCGAATTGCCAGATATTTCCTTACGATGACATGTAATTTTCAGTCTACATGGCACTGCTGTTCCTGAATTTCCTTGGAAGTCTGGCATATTTTATCATGTCGATGCACGAAGACGTGTCAAATGAATCGGGAGTTGGATTTGCACTGTCTATAGTATACTTTGTGCTATACACACCATGTTCGTTTATATGTTGGTACCGACCGCTATACAAGGCATTTAGGTAAGATTACTGCATGTGTTTAAAGGATTCTAGAGTTTGGTGCTCAGATAGTTGAAAGCGCAATGTAAATATGGTAAGTATGAATGATTAGAAAACTTGACAGAAATTGAATCTAAACAGATCGTGAGTACATGAAATTTACAAACTAGAAAAGTCGTTATGTCGAACGTAACGTCGTGTGTCTGCAGAATGACGTTACATTGTAACCATGACAAAAGGGGAAACTGGGATGAACCGCGTTTTCAGATGAATACATTTTCAGGTGGTAGACCACATACTCTGTCATTCGACAGACAAATATGATTTTAATACTGGACTGCTTATTGCCAGGGTTAGGTGGTTACCAAATTTCATCTTCACCTTAATTGGCCGTGCCTTTGTCTCTCTATACTGTGGGTAGTTTTCTACCATCCTAACCACCTCTGTTTGTTGTCTGCTTCGCAATCCCGTTCGTTTCTGCTTTTGTTAAGTAGTATGCGGTAGACATAAGGTAAGTTAAGCTAAAGTGAGCACAGTACATGTGCATTTTTCAACATGCTGCATGTTTTCGTTTACAGTGTACACTGGTATACTTTTCCTCAATGTGATTGCTTCTCTGGGCTACTTCATTGCTTCTACGGCATCTGGTGCCAGTAATAGTTCTGCCGTAACATTTGGCGTTTCAATTCTCTTCTTAGTGCTGTTTACACCATGCGCTTTTGTATGTTGGTACAGACCATTGTACAAGGCGTTCAGGTAAAGTACTCTACTCATATTTCTTTCAATAATTACAACAGTGTAACCACAATAGAAAAAGGTAGGTGGAATAATATTTGTAACCCATTATTGAATACTACGTAAATTGAGCTTTCGTTGTAAAGTATTTTATGTGATAAAATCAATGAAAAAAATTGCTAAGAACCTATAAAGAAATAAAACTTGAAATACATGTAGTTATGCCATTTCAAACAATAAGGAAAGAAATTCTCATATTCAGCCACATGTACAGTATACTGATAATGAAATCGCGATGGTTGAAAGACCTTTTTTTCTTTGCAGGAGTGATAGTTCTTTCAACTTCTTCGTGTTTTTCTTCATCTTTTTCTTCCAATTTTGTGTAACCATTCTAATGTGTTTGGGAATCGATGGATGGGGAACATGGTCAGTATCCACTCATTTAAATTATGTGTGTTAATTTATAACTAAATTTACACGTCATATCAGTCATATTTACCACGACACTGAATAATAAGTAAGAAAACAGTACATGTAATTAGTATCTTTTGTTGCCAATATATTTAAAAGATAAGTGTATAATTTTGAATGATTTAAATTATGTCCGAATGTTTCAGGTGCGTTTTCTGTACAAGTACTTCAATTTTATTATTAATACAGTGTTTCTGTTTAGTAAAATGTAATATTGTGTAGAAAACATAACAAAAACCCAGACACTCGACTCCCTGCTTTAAAATCATAGTGCTTAGATACTTCTGCTTGTATTAATTATATTTGAAAGATCGTGCTTGTACATGTTTTCTGCAAAATATTTGACAAAATAACGTCAGGCTTTTGATAAAATCCGTATTACAATCTGGATATGGACGTGTCCATAAAGATTTAATGTATTTGGTCAGAAAACAACATTGCTTCGAATTAACTCATTAACCTTTAAGAGAAAATTTATCAGTATAATCCAATGGACTTTGTCAACATTTAAGAACATTTGGTTCCAAAAAATTGAATTCATATTTTCATACTATTCATACTGTATCAAAATACATGCATTGATGGACAAGTGCATTATTCTGTGTAAATAATTCCAGCCTAAAAGTGTTTAAAAAGAAACGCATCTGATGAATGTTGTGTAATGTTTTCAGCGGCTTTATCAATGGCCTAGGAATGATAACTAAAGGAAAGGGAGGTCCTGTGACAGTTGGCGTGATACTACTGCTGCTTGGACTATTGTTTGCTTTCACAGCTCTGGTTGACATGATAATTCTTATAAAGGTACACTACTCGGTCGTGTAGTGTAAAAGTCTGCTCTGTCCGATTGCATGTTCATTTTATAATTTTGTATGTGGCTCATTGTGAAAGCCCTACACCGTCCAAGTCAAATTTTAGTCTCTATTAGGCTCACCATAAATTGTAGCTCATGGTAAAATGTACTGATGTTCCATCCTTCATTTTTATCTATGTTTATTGATGTAAAACGTAAATGACGTGCTTTCACAATTGACAGATGGTGATCTTCCCAACTTCAATCCTGCTTGTATTTGCCAGCATTCAGATACATAAGAAAGTTTACACTAATTTAAAAGACAATTGAGTATTTAGTCATAATTGCATTTTGCATGTCCCATGCATGTGTTTTTATGCATGATTATTGGTAACAATTTTTAGCGTACAGTAGAACTTCTCTTGGGTGGCACCCTACTTTGGGACGACCAAAATGCTTGAGACTGGTTCTATTGTACACATTTTACTTTTAACCAAAGAATCGGTGTAAACTATCTTTTCTCAATAAAGTTATTCTTTTGCACTTTGTTTGCAGTTTATTTTGCATACCAGAAACATGATGTAGTCGTGCGTTTTAGCTTAGCCAACCTCTAGTGACCTGTTTCTTTGCTCCTTACGCTGTGCTTTAGATGTTTTCTGTATCTCTGGCTGTGAAAGAACCTTTATAAAGTTTCATTTGAAGCATTTTGCAGGGATTTCCAACGGCCGAACACAAGTATACCTAAGGCTATGTCATGTAGCTCCTTACTCAGATGAACCACATAGCTTTAGCATAATTAGCAACATTTAGCATCTTATTTCATTCTTGTTTTTGTCTTGTTTCTTGTATTTTTGTGGTTGTGTGCATGGTGGGTCCATCTAGTGGTTGGATTAATGGGCTGGGCATGCTCAATCATGATACAGCAGCTGCCATCATTATGATCATCGTAGCCCTATTGTTCTCTGTGATAGCTGCTCTCGATATGTTTATGTTAATTCGGGTATGTAATAGAACACAGTTTGGAGATCTTAATTGATTTGCAAACTAAGAGCATATATCTTGGTAAAAATACCACTTGACATGTTACCTTTGTAATGCAATAATTATTGGAGTAAATATTCGCGTGATTTCAGTACAAGTAAATAAGTAAGTCTATGCAAATATAAAATAAAGATTCGAATATCTTTGGATCATACAAATTACGTAAAGTTGATATCTTATATTTATTACTTTATCCAGGTTCACAGGATCTACAGAAGCACAGGCGCTAGCTTCGAGAAGGCACAGGCTGAGTTTGCCCAAGGTGTAATGAGCAATAAGAATGTGCAGCATGCAGCTGCATCGGCAGGACAAGCAGCTGCCCAAGGAGCTGTCAACAACTTCGGTTCAGGAGGAAACCGATATTAATGAACTCACAGACTTGAAGCACAAGTGTGCCCAACTAGTAATAAAGTTATCTCATTCGGTATTTACACTAAAAGTAGTCTGTATTACGAACAAGGTCAAAATGTTAATTGAATATTGTGAAAGAAAAGTGCAGGTGTCGGATGTTGGTCGCCCGCTTACCAAACATCTTTGAAGCTCGTAGAATAAATAATAGCTCTACACTGAAAGTTTAGTAGATTGAGCATGATAAAGCTCTTAAAATGTACTTGTTCCAGATATGATTTTTGCTTGATCTGTAAATATATACTCAAAAGTGAAAATCACATTTCTGGTAATTTATGTTAGATGTTTGATATTTTTATTGTATAGAACGTCACTATCGTGCCAAAAAAGAGCTTCAAATTTGTGACGTTGTCTTGTTGCTGGGTTTGAAATTTAAAAATCTCACGCAAGAGCTCGGAATTTAGCTAAAATATCGTGAAAAGCTCTTGGTGTTATGCTAGTCTTTTATTAACACTGTCAAGTACATAAAACGTTGACATTGTGAACTAAAATACAATAGACGGTTACAAATCTGAGAAGCTGTAGTGCAATTAGGAAAAACCTGCAGTGGGTAGATTGCTTACGACTCCGAAGTGAGAAATAACTTTTCCTTTTGGACAATGAAGTGTTCACATTTGGTTCCAGTGGGTACACAGATTGCTGTTATATTTAGCGAATGTTTGTTTTGTGATCAGTATAAAGTATTGTGGGTTAATTAAACAAGTAGTTGGGGACATTCATCAAGTAGATTAGCAGCTAATTATTTGCATTCCTTTGACTTTCTGGTTAACAGTATATTTTAACTGAAATAAAACTGTTCTGTCATGTTGACATGAAGTGAATAACTAATGTAAATACAAATGTATCATATATTTTGTATGCTATATCATAACATTATTTCGTCATTTCTTGTTGGTAGTACCAGTCAGTAAAAGCCGCAATAATGAATAATGCTTACAAATGGCTTGAAAGTAAATTCATCGATAAAACGTTAAGATGGCTCCTTTATTTAAAATGTGCCTGTATATATTTAATGTCCATAAATGTACCATTGTATTTCTTTTCAAGACGTGAAATTATTTCCATTCTGACACTTTTCCATTCAGATAGATTTTTGGCACCATAAAGCAGAAATAGTACGACTAATTGGGTTGACTGTTAGCGTGTTATGTTGATGTACATTTAGATTGCGATGTGTGGGAGCATCAATATTCCAGTTGTGACATATTTTTCATTTAATTTAATTGTTTCAATAAAATGATTGTGTGCACCTATACGCTGACAATGTAGACGTGATTATTAATCAAATTGTCCCTCCATTTTAACCTGCCTACAAGTACTGGTGAACATGTCATGTTGTATATTTAATTATGGTTCTTTGCTGACCATTCATGTGTACATATTTTCATTGCGAACAATAAACGCTGCAACTCTGTTATTTCTTTGATTCTTTGACTTTTATTTTGCAAAATACAAAAATACCTTTACTTTCCTATTTGTAGGACTCGACGAACAATTTCGATAGTATAATGTAACGGGAATCTAAACACCTTCACGGCAGTTTTTGACAAATTTTAAAGTGAAAAAAAGACCTAAATTAACCTTGTACAAGTATAAAATAAAATCATGGTCGGTAAGCTCAAGAACCAGGAGAATTACCTCGGTGAGCATTTTCTTGAGCTTTCCTCCCTTCAATTTGGCAACTAATAATATTTTACACGAAATTTTCCATCGAATTAAACAGGATATTGAATTATCTGAGTGAAATAACATGGTTAATGTGGGGTGAAGCAGAATTTGTTGTCGAATTATCCAGAATATCGATTTATCCGATATCAAATTATCCGGGAACAGGGGTGTAGTGCAAAGTAGGCTCTAATTTTCAAAAGAGCAATGAAAGAGGTTATTTTACAATATTGAAAAAGAAATATACAATTAAAACCATTGAACTAGTAATATGACAAAAATACCCTCATTTATGGGTACACAACACTGACGCAAATACATGTAGATGTGTTCAACTTGTTACTGAGCTGCATCACTTGTAACAACTGTTCAGTACACAGATCAACGTTTCAAAAGCTTATATTATCTCGAATACATGTACATGTGCGTACATACTGAAATAAAAGGTACAATCTTATTCTCGATTTATTAATACTGCAATGTCTTTATGCACCTTTTCGTAGATAACTTTTCTGTCTTCCATTCCATCAATATACTCTGAAAGTAAAAGAAATCAAGCACTCTCATTGTCCCGGTACAGAGTTGAGTAGAAATGAGATTTATTATGTTAAATGAATTTGGAAAAGTTTTGGCAAAATTACCAGAAATAGTGATGTATTTTGTTGTTAAAAACAAAAAATACATAGGTTACCTATATCTTTGAGATCTGCCAGTTCTTCCTTATTTTTCAAATACATGGGCCACACAACATGATCAAAGTAACCTGGTGGATCTGGTGGAATGTAGTTTCTGTGCCTAGTTTTAAAAGAATTCATGGATATGCAAATAAAAAAGTCTTTCTTCTAATTATGGCACCGGGTGCCAAAAATTAGATTATTGTTTTGTGCATTTTACAACTACATGTAATAAAACCTAGGCTAACACAAGATCGGAAAATTTCTTTTGCATTGTATCAAAGAAAGATTTGATACTTTGTTTTGAGGGCCACCGCAATTAGAGAAAACACTGTATTTATACAACCATATTCAAGTTCGAAGTCATCGCACTTTCACTTTCTTTAAATGCACCATCTGCCACAAATGCCACAAAAAGTGAAGCTTTAACCACTTCAGCTTGTACTTTTGCATAAATAATACGAAACACCCCTAATGTACTTACTTTCGTCTTTCCCAACATTTTTCTTTGGTCAGAGTGAGGAAGTATAGCTTGTGGAAAACTGGCAAAAGTGGCCTAAGGTAGCAAACGTTTCAGTTTATTGTGATTACATTTAATACAAACAATGTCAATTTTAAATTAGTGCACAATTGGAACATATTTTTATTGCGATAATGTTAGCATGTAAATGTTCATGTGTATGTAGTAGTATACATATTACAGATCAATACATGTAGTAGAAAAAATGTTATCTGCATCAAGAGGATCATTACGAAATTTGTTTTTCGTATCATAACTTACTTGTAGTTGAAAATGATGATGCCTTCTATAATAAGTACTGCAAGTTTGTCGTTATTATTGCCTTGTTTGTGTTCATCGATCCAATCCTTTACATCTCCATGGAGTCTTTCGAAGTCGATTGCACAAAGTTCTACAGATATGTTAGATATTGCAATCAGTTAGGTTTTGTGAATAACCATTTTCAAGCATTTGGGTTACTATGGTCTAGATCATGATGTCACTTGCACTTGGATAGCTTTGCCGGTCCATGTGTATTCTTAAAAAAAATGACCCCTTAGCATATTATTCACCAGTACGTAATTGTTGGATTAACCAACAATGGTGGGGAACAGCAGACCTGCATACAAATGTACGTAATCGCATATAGCCTCAGCTTACCTTCCCAGTTAGCATGATTTACTTCTGGTACCACATTTAAATGTTCACTGTCTTCGCTCTGAAATGAAAACAATAATTGAATGGCATCAAGCCTTTATCTTATAATATGATGTGATGCCTCGGCGGCTAGCAACGATTAAAACACGCGATACAGTAGGCATCGTGTGAAACGTAAATCCAGTTTTGCATGAAAATCATTACCTTAGAGACAGATTTATGTTTCACACAGATAAACTTGAATACAATGTGTTAATTGCCTGACAGGAATTTGGATCCAGATGACACAGATTTACGTTTCATAGTCTTACGTTTCACACAATGTTTACCGTACACGCTAGACTATAAAGTTACTGTGGTGACCGTTGCAAATGTAAATTAATTATTGTGGCATACAACAGAAGGCTTTGCTTTGTGCCATTTAGCGGCACATAGGATGTTACAATCTTGCAAATGAGAAAGACTATCAGCAGTTGACATTAATAATACATACTCTTATTAAATTTTCATTTTGTAACTATCTGCAATTGTACCCAAAGTAGCGTTTTAAATTTTTGCCCTGCATGTTCCTCAGTCTGTTTGTTTTTGTTCTTAAAACTTACAACAAAATAGTCGTCCATGTTAATCACATAAGCATCTGGAAAATCTTCCTTTAATTCTTCACATAATGTTGTTTTTCCTGCATTTGTGGCACTGAAAAACAAATATCAACTTCATTATTAAGTTCAGGCGACAAAATGGGAAGGATTCATACGTTTGCTCCATTAAATCATCGTTTTCTGCGTTATTTACTATTACTTTACCCGTTCAGGTTATCTTATCATATACGGATCAAAAGATCATTTTTGTCAGGTGCCTCTTCAGATCTTAAAAATACATTTCCCACTCTTTCCACATCAGGGAGGTCTCTAACTTGAAGCACTGAATGGACCTGATAAGTACATTCATGTTTTTGCCACAAATAAAAAACAAGGCATCTCTTAAACATAAAATTGAAACAATAATTTACCCGGATAGTCCAATAACAATATATTTGTCCTTCATGTTTTTCAATTTATTGTATTCTGTTATCGGATAATTCTGGGTTATCAGTTTCAAACTCTTCTTCAGTGTCAGAGGTCGAAATCCTCTCAACAACTGGCACACCCCCAGAATTTTGATTTAGTCTCTGGAGAAATGAATCTAAAAGACGTTTGTTTAGGTGATCTGTCTGAGTAATTTCTCTTTCGGGCTGTTCTTCAATATTTTCTACTTCGTTAGAATTCTTTGTTTCATTGGCTGAACCGTTTTCTACACAATTATTCGTATTTATTTGTTCACCCTCTGCCTTTTGTTCACGATTGTCTGCCATTGTAGTTTGTGACTGTATCAGAAAATGTTCATGCGTGGAGAATTCAGATTGATATTTTTCAATTTATCTCACTTAAATCCGCTTCTAACACATACAAATAGCTATTTCCCGATATCATCTGTATTAAGTATGTGATCTGTTCTAAAAACGGAGATTATTAAGATAAAATAAACAATACAGACAATTTTCAGACCTCGTATCCATGTGACGTTTTACAGGGGAAAACATATTTTGCACTGTTTGACGTTTGCTACGATTTTCACAAGACTTTTATCAAATTTTGCAATTTGAACAAGAATTACTCATCTATGAAGAGATACTAGTGACATTAGAGAATCGACTCGGCAAGAGAATAGGTAAGGTCTTTCATCGGATGTACAATAAGGGAGAGTGGAAGCTGAATTTCCGTAGATTTATTCGAGTTATTGGTTAAAATTCGACAAACTCAACAACAGCAAATGGGTAGGAAAGCAGTCAAAATATCAAACTGGGAGGCCATAGACAGTCC
>JBCAUI010512703.1:0-25236 GCA_038406195.1 Haplosyllis anthogorgicola | reverse complement strand
TGATAGGCTACAGCTTCCTGCCTGCCTGCAACTGCTAGTATGTGTGCACAGCATACTGCAGGTATGCTGCAAACAAGTGAGTCAGTACCGGACTCAATCTGTTGCAAGCCCAGATGTAATACAAGCAGCATCTTTTGAATGCTTACAAATCTACGATAGAAATACGTTTATGATAAATTACTTGGTTTTTTTCGTATATATATCTTCAGGGTAATACATCTTGCCGTCTGAAGAATTAATTTTGATGCAAGTATATCATATATGTTCTATTGTTGAGGTGTAATTAGGCATAAGACCTGGAGCATTTACTGTTGCCACGGGCTCATAAATCTATTTAATAATTCTATGGATGATAACATTATGCTGAAGACACGAAAGATGAACATTATTTACCCTGAAATATAAGTATGCGTTTCATGTCATTTCTTTTGCTCTCTCGACAGCATAGCTGATAAGAATTGTCATATTAAGGCGACTTTGCCCGCAGTCTTACATTTTGCTCAATCTTAATGCGGTTTCACTTTATTATTTTATCACTACTTTTAAGTTCCTTTATGAAACCCCATTATGAATGTACCACAACTTTTTGAACATTCCAGTTCTATGGATTACCATAGCGATCTTACTGTTTTAGACAGAAAAAAACCAGACAGGCAGCAGACAGACAGGTAGTAGAAAGACAGACAAATGGATGGATTGATAGATAGTTGGATGAATAATTAGGAGAAAGTAAGAAAGAATTAGTTTTAAATTGGGTCATTTTAAAATTGCTAAAAATATTGATTGATTCTTAAACTGTAGATTTGTATTTTGGGTCATTTACCACTTTAACAATTTATTTTTTACTTTTTTTGCAAATTTAATTTTGTTCTCTACAAAAGAAATTAAGTCTTAAAACTAGCATTTGTTTCTTCATCCCACATAATGACTTCTTAAATAAGACGCAAACAGGAAGATAATCAAGAGCAACACCAGCAAGTATTTTATTACATTTTGTAATCTATTTATTGAGATTATAAGTGACATAAAAATAACAATCAACACAATAAGGTAATAAATAAGTCACGTACTAAATGCAAACGTGCGTACCTAAACACACAGGTACTAGTTACATTACCTTATACATTCCAATTGGGCAAGAGTACATCTTGCCTTTTTCAAGCATACAACAAGACAGTATTTCTAAAATTCTTCAATCTTTTCATCAAGTGCTCAAAAGAAAAAAGCGCTCAAAGGAAATAATTAGCAATGTTTTACTAGCAAATTCCACACATTTGAATTAAACCAGGTTCCAAGGTTTTTTGTTATTTTTAGTGCTGACAAGCACCGTGATAATGGCCACAAGCATGACTTTGATTGAAAATGGAAGTAATAATGTAAAAACAATTTCCTGTTGGTCTTTTTTTGGAATAAAGAGTAAACAGAATTTTATTTCTTATTATTCTCAGTAATATTTCCGAGACGTAAATAGAATTTGGTTTCCTGGTCTACCTGCACGATTAATGCATTTTACATTGAGTTTACATTGGATTAAAGCAAACATTTTCTGACGTAAATATCTGATTGAGATTAGCTACGAAAATTTTACAACCCAGAGGAGAAAATTTAAATTCACGTTGTACTTTTTGGTACAGTGAAAATCAAGCAAAAATCCCATTGTTCGGGAATCTTTAATCAGGTACTTTACATTCTTTGCCTATTTTGTTCGCAATCTGAGAGCAAGCATAATTTGAAGTAATGAAATATACCGTTACCAATTTTATCTGAATCACGTAATGCTGAGGATCCAGGGTTAATTTAACGGTGGGGTTGAGAAGCTTTTTTTTCTTGAAAACCAATTGTCCATTCTCTGGATCCTCCTCTGATTTTAAAATTGAAAACGACTAATATTAAACGCCTTCATATAACTTTACGAACTTCAAAGTATTTTATTTTACATGGCAATGTTGACAAGTCAACGGGTATTTTTCAAGTAAATAGAAGTTGTCACTTGAAGAACATTTTTGTACATAGTACATACATGTTCTTAAATAACGATGTGCCTTTTGGCAACAAATACTGTTCACACACAAAGTGACTTTTAAGTGAAAATTTTAATTTACTTCCTTAAAAGGTTCTAAAATTTCAAAACAAATATTTGTGTGAGACAATGCGATCTCTGGTTCGAGCATACACAAGGATCTTACGTACTAATGTATTGACATGGACACCAATTGTGCGATATTTCAAATAAAGGAACATAAGTACATTGTGATAAGGAAGCCTATATGCCTACATTAAAGTGCAGTTTTAAATGAGTAAAGAAATGTTGAAGAAAGGACAATTGTGTGAGCATTGCTGTTTTTATTGAAGAAAATTCGCGTTGTGCTTCTGACAAAACCAATATTTTGCGACTGTAACTGTGGCTATTTAGTCTACTTTGTTAAAACGCACGTGATTTATTTTCCGACATTATAACATAGAATTAGTATCAGAAGTTTAATAATAGCGCATCATAAGCACAGCGTGAAATTCTTGCGTTCTCTCCTTTGTTCTCTTCGTTTCCAAAATGATACAATTTATGTGTACTCCTTTCAAGTCAATGCAGTACACAAGGTGCCGCATAAAGAATGAAATAATATGAAAACTCATTAAAACACAAACTGAAACAAATAACAACCATACAACCATACCCGCAAGTGCAGAGCTAGTAATTTAGACTTGCACAAAGTCTGTAATGCTGGCTCAACATAATGCGTTAAAAACACACAGGCTCCTGCCAAAAACATTAATGTTAAGAATATGATAAATGTGAGATTAATTTAATACATAATATTTATAAGTGCCTGTGTTGGCAGTGACAACATAACAAATATTAATAGACAGATTTAGCAATAGATCATTAAATTTAAATCAATTTTATTTCAATAGAGCTTCAATAACCGAGCATTAAGTTCAATTAAAATTCAGTTGTTGCGGGACCTTAAACTTTTCATACTTATTTAATGATCTGCATATTTTTTCTGTTAAAATTACTTCCACAAGTAGGAGGTATGACTTATATTTGAACCAACTGGCCAAAATGACAACGGGCGCAATTTGTGACGTGCTAGCCTGGCTAACTGATACATTTACACACATAATAATAATGAAACACTAATCGCAGAGATGCTTCGTAAAATTGTTACTAGTTTAGTTCATAGCCCTTTATCCAAGAAAACTGATGACTTTCCGCACATTGTCCTCACAGTGACGGATTGACTCATCTTTCTCGATGTGACTATTGTGGTTTCGCAGGCAAAACATTAAGGTTAAAATAGCTTCCGGGTGTGTCTATTGTTGGGAAGGTTCATAACTCAGCTGATGATTTACATATAAAAGTGACCACATGTGTTCATGCACCTATTTGGAAACATTTTTTTCTTTTTATCCAGGATGCACTGAAATTTAACACCAGTTGAACATGTTTGTGAATCAAAGTATAAAGAATTTCGTGAACATTTACGCATTGCGCAAAAAAAAATAAGTGCAAACCTTATTGTTGTCAATTTGGTATTATTAAAATAACATTTCTTCCCTTCAACTTTTATTGCATCCATTGTTAAATTTAGACTGCATAATAATATTTACTACAACGGGTAGAAAGATTAATTGGTTTGTAAAATGTGAATTTTCATGTTTGAAACTGTAATATTATTCTCTCATTGGTTCAAGTGAAGACTGAGTGTCTAAGAACACGGCCTTCTTTATGTGCACACGTGCAGCAAAATAACAACAAAAAATCTCAATACATGAAGATTCTTCGCAGAGTGTAGTAAACCAACTAAATAAATATAAATAATGTTCTAAGATAGTAACCATTTCTGTACAAATTGCCTACAATATCAGTTCGTAACACTAAACGCTACACGGATGACAATGGAATATCCTCGAATTCATCTAACTCTACATTGATCTCAGCCTGACTGATTTCCCTGTTGTCACCAATAAACGTGGCCGTAGAAATACTAGAACAACTGTCATTCCGGGAGTGACCGGCGCGTAGATACCTCTCCCTTCTCTGCACAAAATCTGATTCCTTTTCAGTCTCATCCTGATACTTCATGAGTAGCCCCATGTTGAAGGGGGTTTTATCAGTTTTGTTGTTAGGGTCATTGACATTGTTGCCACCATTGGCACTGTTCCTTTGGGTTAGAACGTCGGCTAAGGGGCTTCCTGTTGGAAGAATGTTTCGTTTTGAACTTGGTACATTGATCAGATCTGGAACTTTGGATTTGACGATTGTTTCTAGTTTTTCTAATTTCTGGGCTTCTATGGATTTCCTAATTTTTGAGACTGACATGTAAGTCATCCAGATGTTAATAGCGAGAAAGAAAACGGCAGCGAGGAAAAGTGCCGCCAGGGGGACAGGATGCATGGACAACGGCGACTGTTGTACGCATGCGTAGATTAGAGCGGAAATGGGAATCAGAAAACGGAGAAAAATAGAAAACACAAATGCCATAGTTGCAAATGAAATGTAAAGCTTATGGTGCTTTGCCATGTCAAGGTGTTTAAAAATCCATAAGATGTCGAAACAAAAACTATTGCCCTCCATGAAAATTCCAAATGCGCCAAGCATCAGATTTTCACCATAATGGAGCATAGTGGCGTAACAAAATACTGAAACCAAATGGTGCACACAGAAGAGCCACCAACGTTTTAAATGTTCAGAGAGGTAGACGTCTTGTAATATCCGAAAAACGTAACGACCAACGTTTGCGGCGAATCCCAAAGCGACGATATCCGTACATGAAGATCCGTAAAATGGATACTGCAAGATATCCGTAGAAGCCAGAAAGGAGACGGATGTCAAGATGAGGATCCAGGTGGTAAGCTGTTCTGTTACACTGGAAAAGAAAAATAATGAACAAACGTTAAAACGAAAGAGAAAATATTGTAAAAATGCCAATGCAACGCACGTACACATGAAATGTATCGATTGCAATGTATCTAATTGGTTGCTTGGCCCATCTTGTGCTCTTGATCGGTTAATCAGAGTAACGCAGAATGAAGACAGTTTTTCGTGATTATTGTCTATCGAATGACAGAGCATGTGGTCGTCCGCCTAAAAAACTGACCATCTGAAAACGAGGCTCATCACACTTTCCGCTCCATGACGTTTTCTTTGATGACATCATGACGTCAAAACTTACAGCGTCATGACGTTAGATACCAGTGCTCTGACATTCGACAGACCAATAGTTGCACGACTACTTCTTTCATTTTCATTAATTTAGTATACACTTTATGATGTGACACAGGGATGCCAACTCAGGCAGTTTCTCAGCTCGAGTTGACTCGATGTTTTAGGCTCGAGTTTCGAGTCAGCTCGAGCTATTTGTTAGTGTCTTTTGCTCATGTTCAAACTGACAAATGTATGATTTTACAGAATAATATTTGAGCACTGTTCTTCAATTCAAAAATCAAAGCCACTTTACAGGCGTTATACGTGCAACCATTTAAGTAATTGTCTGTGAAGTGGCTTCACACTTCTGTTTGATGTGAGATACCCATAAAACCACTATAAGATAATAACTCTTACGAGCTATGAGCTGCTCAGACTCAGCTCGAGTTGATTTGACATCCCTAATGTGACAGTGAGTATGTAAGAATAACTACAGGAATTCATAAAGAAATGTTTGGTTATGCCATATCTGCTGGGGGTTATTGGTCCTCGAGTATGCTGTCATTTTGTGAGAAAACGATTTATCGAGAAAGTGGTAAATTTAAAGAGAAATACTGAGATACTCTAACTTGTAGAATACTGATATAAAAGTATACATGCATACTCGCTTTTATTCGACTTTATTTGTACGCAAAATTTGCACTGAAAAGTTGTTTGCGCACATGACAGTGGTAATTGACAAAATGTAAGGCAAAATGAGTACCACCCAAAATGACGCAAGTACTATTCAAAAAACTTCAGTTATGCAAAACTAGGCGTGTAAGTTGTAAGAATCTTTATGAATGAAAAAGTAAACCCTCCTTCAATTCATTCATAAAACTAGTCGTGACATGAAACTTATCTGTATTTACATCTATGGCTGAAGCCACACACTTTTTGTAAATAAACGTTCATATGAATGGAAAAGATCATGGGTAAAATCCATTGGTAATTTTGGGCCAGTTCTCTTTACACCCATTGCACGTAAATAAAATTTTACAATAGTTATTGGATTGTGGTTTAATCACATTAGATTTTGATCTCTTCCACGATACAGAGGAGAATATTTTGCATCAAGCAAAACAAACCATATATTTTATTTTGTGATTTTGAGTATAATTATTGTCGAAATGAAATGGCATTGTATTAGTTTTCTCTGTCGTGTGTTTAGAAAAGAAAAACACCATTGCCAATTGAAAAGGGAAAGACTTACACCCGTTACACCTAATAGAACAACAGTCAACAACAATTTGATTCTTTTGCATGACGACGATAATTCAATAAAAGTAAATGACTAAAATAAGGTACAAAATATACTGTCAGAAATTATTAAAGAAATTCTTTGAAAACTGCACCCAAATCAACACATGTATCATGAGTTATAACATTGTATCTTTTAGCCAATAGGCGCATAAAGGAATATTTGCTTCCTTATTTGGTTTACATATTGATAGAGATATGTTTTGGTACAAGGATAAAACATTCATTCACACATATATTATAGTATATTAGATAATAATCTACTCTTCGGTGGTTCCCCTGAGAACTTTGGCTCGAGGGAAGTGGACACTTGAGTGTCGTTTTGCAAGGCACCAGGTAATTTTCCTCTCTTTTTATGTTAATTAAATTTTAAATTTGGAATCTTTGATTAATTACAGCTGGTATGCGTCGGGCCTTGGGATGACCACTTGGATTTAAATCCAGAGTCAACAATAAAAAGTTAGTTTTTAAAAGTCATTGAATTATTCCATTACTGATAATTAATCAATAATTTTACTTCTATTTCAAATATTATGTATTTTTCTTGAAGCTAATTAAATGGTCCCTAAAGGATTGTTTTTAAATCATTATTTTGCACTAATTGCTGTATTAGTTGGTCTAAATATGGTAAGAATTTAAGGCATATAACTGTACAGAACTCGGCAGTGATGAAAAACGAAACATCTCTCGGTGCGTAGGTTGTTCTTCTGCATCAAGATGCTGATTTTTTGTGAATTACCATTTATAACCATAGAGGGTGAATAGTCCTTAGGTGTTGTCAACTATTTCTGCCCTGATGCCATTATATAATACTAATCTTCATTTCAAAACTTTTTTACTTTCATTTTATTGCCACTTATATGTGTATCTGTTTTATTCATGTTTTATGTTCATCTTATTACCACTTCAATATTGGGCAGATTAACCTTTAGCCACTTCAAAATAACACTTAATAACACTTAAGTAGATCCTCATTTGTTACAGCTTTTTAAGAGAAATTTTGAAATGTTGTGACGTTCCAAAATCATTTAATACATGTAACTTTAAAACATTGCCCAATTTCCATCATCCGAAAAACCTAGTCGATGGGAAAGAGATTGGGAGGTATTTACAGGCATTATTAAGAATGGACTGCTGTCATACGAAGATTAATAAATTGACACAAACAGTACAAAAATAGATCAGGTTCATTTGATCAGATTATAAAGACCTCTGGCAAAAGTTTACCTCTCAAAAGTGATGGAGTTTTGCCTAAAGGCTACATTTTTAAATATAACAATAGTATCCTCGTTTAAAAAATCCAACTCTTTCGAAAAACAGAAACTGGAGAGCGCAAAAATACGCTGCAATATTTCTGAGAAATGAAACTTAGAAATTCCTTATAAACTTTTATCAGCTGTTACATAACACGAGTGTACTCACACGTGATTGGAATTATGAATGAATTGAATTATGAATGACTCATTGCAGGCAGTTGTATTTCTTTTTTTTTTATATACGAAAGCAACATTGTCATCTTTAGCCATTCCCGGTTTTCAGAAAGCTAAAAAAAACAAGACCAATCCTTTTGTATTTGAAATCAATGTTATTTTTGTGGTATGTATTTTTATGATAAAGTCTGTCATTCTTGCATACAGTATTTATATTATGCGGCGATGGGACAAACCTGATTCATTACATTACGAAACGTGACGACGCTATGTTTGTCCACTTTTTTCTCTCTCGCAGAATGTGAAACTATTGTTACATAAAAGATCAAATAACCCGAACAATACCACATTGTACATATTATCTGAAGTTCAATTGTACCAAAACTGCCAGAGGTTTTACTTTTTCTGACACCTGAAGATTGTCAACATGACACATGGAAATGTTTGATACACTTGAATGTTAAACATTTCATATTTGGATACAGCAATAATTTAGCACACCTGGAAATGTTATGTTGGGAGTATTTCCTAGGAAATACTCTTTGTCTGAAAATGGGGGGGGGGGGATTAGTCCCACTCTTGTTTTCATCATTTCACACGAATCTCAACTCGTTGAATGAATCCGCTCCCAGCAAGGTACGGCTTAAATGTAAACCCCTCACACTCATGCTCATGCACGCATAGCCCTGCACTTACACGCACGCAACTAGTCTGCACGCGCAATACAGCGCGCCTTCTTGAACTAACCGCACACTAATATTAGTGCGTTTAGCATGCATTGAGCTTCCCATGAGCGTTAGCCTCATTGGCTAAATATTACATCGTTACCGTCAGTGCGTTGGGGGTGGTGCATTTAGTTTATGAAAACGCGCTGTGTAGCACACAAAGGCACGCACAATCATCACAAATCACACCCCATAAAACAACTAAGATTTGAGAAATAATAACAAATTCTTACACTTTGCCTATGATCCACGGATGATCCTCACTGAGATTTCTAATGGCGAGGGCTGTTGAGTATCTCTCGGCTAGTTTGGTGCTGACCATCCTCACCAAGCAGACAGTGGAGAAGAAAAGCACCATGCAGGCGTTGATAGTGAGGGATGCCACCAAGACATACGACCCCATGGATCCTGGAACATACCCTATTAGGGCACTACAACTCCATCCAGAACACGCACCCAATGCTATCTGATCCAGGTTGTCGGGAACATTGTCCAGGTTGGATGTGATACTCCTATCCATGCGTACTTCAACATTCTCTACTTCTGCAACAACAACTGTCGTCAGGACAACTTGAACAAGAAATACAGAAAACAGGAGCATGTTGATTTTTTTTATATATGTAAATATTTTCTTCCGGGTATACTTTTTGAATGAACTGTCAATCAGGTTTAGCTCCACCAGCCAATGGCACGTATAAAAGCAGCAGCAGGCTCTAGTGCACTCATTCAGTCTTTTATTCACACAGATGGATTTATGACAGTGTTCTATATTTATTATGTCTAGTAATTTGCTTCCTGTATCGATACGTCTATCCTGGTCTATTAATTTGACGATCAATGGTTGTGATAAAAAAGTGCGAGAACATGAATAATCATGGGTGTGTAAGTAATGGTCATAAGTGGTCAGATTAATTTAGTCAGGAGATATCCAATGGTCTTTATCCCCGAAACTGAGAATATTTTAACTTCCAAGGTTTCTGAGCTGAAAAATGGTTTTCCTCATTGAAACTCGGTATTTAAGTTTAGTTTTCTTTAGCAATGTTAATCACTGTGCAGTGTTTGTAAATTTTAGTACAAAATCCGAGGAGAGCCAAAGTCAACATTGGTTTTCCAGAATTCTTTTTTCATCCACATCCGTTTGGCAGTGTATCCTGAATAATGTAATGCTGTAACTGTTCCTAGGAAATACTCAGCAGTGCACGTTATGCGTGTGTTCAATGTTGAAGTGTAACATTCACTGGTGTAAATGGCCAGTGTAAAATGTATTCCAATAGTTTAGCTTAACTACCAAGTGGATACAAAATACAAGTCATTCTAACAGTATTCAAATACAAAATGATGGAAAGCAAGTAAATATCATGACTTTATATACAACATACTAATGGTTATCTGTACGATTATTTACTTGAAATCATGTTGGAAAGTACTAAAAATAAGGGATTTCCGTGTGAGCAACAGGAACAAAATACGTGTTACGGGAAATAAGCTAAAATAAGCTATTGATCGAAAGCATGCGTCAAAATAACCAGATTTATTATTATTAGATTCTTTGCTTCCTTTTTATGCGCTTGGTGCTTTCACATCTGTGCTGCATAGAACACTCCAATGTAAGGGAAGGTAGTTCTTTGAATTAAAGGAAAAATTGAACCATCAATAATTATGCAATCTTGTGGAATTTTGGTGTCAGAAGTGGCCAAGCATACTGTGCACACACGCACGCACGTTTTGATTAATTCAAAGGCCATGGTATTGAAAAGAAATGGACTCTGTATGCCGTTAAAACTGCAGAGAAAAGTAAATTTCAGCGAGATGAAACTTTATTATACTTTACCTTAAAGGTCACATTAAAGGTCACCTATTTGCACATTTGAGATAACGCCTTTCATTGACAATTCAAAGAACACTTCAAAGGTTCACTGAAGATTTACTCAATTTAGACAGCACGCAAATATCGAATCATTGTGGTTAGGAACATTAATTACACGAATCAATATGTCACTTGTGGGAAATATTTTTCTTCCGGATTTTCAAGTCGTATCCGATTTTCTAATTACTGAACACATACCAAAGATCAAGGACAAAGTTTCCTTTGGAGATCATTCATTTTCTATCCAAGAAGCTAGTGGTAAGAATCATTGTGTCTGTTTGTCTGTCGTTTTGTATTCCATGCAGACGTGCGTGTGAGCGTGCGTGTGCTCGAATGCATGCGTGCACCTGCCTGTTTTCATGTTTTCTTGTCTGCTTCTTGTTCGTGAAACATTTACGGCACCTTACAACCTTGTGTAGCCAGGTTAACATGTCAAATTTAGGTAATGTTAAAAATTTATTTTCTAATGGACTAACTGTAAAAGTAGCCAACCGAGGGAGTTATTTGGTCAAGAAATAAGGTTAAGATCAACATCTAAGTGAATAGAATTTAAAGTTCAAGGTCAAATTTGTCCTATTTGCTGTGATCCCTACTCATGTAGAATTCATTTAGGATTATTGTCTGTCGAATGACAGAGTATGTGGTCTTCAGCCTAAAAAACTCAGAATCCGAAAAGGAAGTTCATCCCACATTCCACTTTCCTACGCCAAGAAGTAGTACAAAGAAATAGTTCTGTTACCATGACATTACTTTGGTAACATTGTAACGTCATTCGACAGACACACGTTACTTTTGACGTAACAGCTCTAATTTGGACTATTTTCTCTTGTTTTTGGACAGAAACAAATGTATTAATTTTCCAAACTGACTATTGAGAAATATACAGACAGACAGACAAATGGACAGACAGAGAGGACAGAGGGACAGATGCATATTGCTTCAAGTCAATACTTAGACAGACAAGTATATTGCGTCTGTCCAGAACCTAATTATAATGATCCAAGATAATGATATGTAAGAGGAAGCAAATGCTTAATAAAATAAGGCTATAAATAGGCGCATCTTGCAAGGCAAAGTTAAATTAATGTTCAGCTTCAGCAACCACTGAAACATGCAACTTAAAACCATTCATGAGACGAGAAAAACACAAGGGGTTAGAAACCCATTTTACTACCCTTCTGTTAGGACTGGTAGAAATTCATATATTTTAAATTGCCTTGCTCATTAGTACAGATTGCGAAATGTCTTCTTGGCTTTTCATTGTGAGAACAATAGAGACTCATGTTCGAGTGACTGCAAACTTGGTTGCAAAATGAAACCAATTTCAAAAGCTGATAAAAGAAAATATATGGTTTGCTAGCTGTAAAAACTTCTCACAAGATTTTATACAATTTTACTTCTGTGAATTTCACATCCAAAAATCTGGATAAAAGAGAATAATTTCTCAATTTTCCTTTGATTTTTCTATTCATTTTATTAATGAAGAATTTTTCATCAGAGGATGACAATCATTTCCAAAAAAATCCTTCATTCCCAAAAGTTACAATATTTCAGCACCTGTGGTAAAGAAAAATGTGTGTGTCACAAGAATTAACAAAGGTTCTGGATCATTAATGGAACAAGCTTAATATGTTTAGTATCTTGTCCATAGGGGCAGACCTTTGGTGGTGTCTCAGTAAGTAGGGCCTCAGCATGCCAGGGTATAAAATTGGTACCAGAAAATAAACTGCCAGCTGGGAGATAATACTGTGAAGCACCACTGGTTTAGGGCGCGATGTATCAAATAAATTACCTTTTTATTTACGTCCTGTTCTTTATGCATCTCCTACGAGCCAGACAAACTGATTAGGATTAATGACAATACTCGCAAAAGGTAAGGTACAACCGTGATCTTGCATCTGAATTCTGTTGCTTAATTTGAATTTGAAATGACACATGCAGTTATGCTAGAAATGGAAGAACGATATGTTATTTTAGCCGAATGTAAATCTTCACAACCGACATTTAGTTCTTTCATTTAAACGAAATTTGATTTGTATTGTTTTTTTTTTAAACACAGCAACGAATAAAAATAATCGTTCACAACTGAGATAAACATTGTAAGCGAAGAGTATCAATTTTACTGAAACAAAATCCTTGGAAAGTGTATTACAATGGAGGTCTTGCATTTAAAGACACCATTTTTGAAAGATGACCTAATTAAACCGACTATTTGATTTTCTCACTTTCAAAACCGAATCGGAAAAAAAATTCGGTGCAAATAAATTCGGTGAAAAATTAATTCGGTGCAAACGAACAAGAATACCGAAATCCGGTTTGAATTGTTGTGTATGGAATGGGGTTTGTGACATCATTGTTGCGAAACTTTTGCAAAAATGACGTTCTTTTTCACTCTACTGCCAACTGAAAGTCCATTATGTGAGGCTATTTTTTCTGCATAGGCTGTGCTAAATAACAGCACATGCGGGCTGCAGTGGGCAATTAACAAGGTTAACTCTTTAATTAGATTACAATCTGTGGTTTTTTATGGGAACAAAATTTAAATCATTCGATAAGCACAGCGACCGAAAGGCAACAGAATTTCAATGACGTGACGTGTGTTTGCATGCGTGGGCCAAAGTTCGTCAGCTTGTGTTACTTTTTATTTTTACTGGCAGTACATCACCTCACGGAACAAGTCACCTTAAATTTTATCCAATGATTGTCATCAAAGAGGAACCTTCCTATAGTTGCGGTAATACACATCAAAATAGGATGAGTTTCCAACCGAGGATCAAGGTGATGATATATGATCCGAAGTATTTCGCATGAAGTGCCGTACTTCAAGCACATTTGTACCTCATCGCATAAAACGTGTACACAACGAGAAGTTTTCTTTACATCTGATTTTGACAAATATTAATCAGCTGATACATTCTGAACTCACAGCCTGATAAGATAACCAATTCCTAATTAGGTTGCAATTAACATTGTTATCTTTTATCTGTCATTTAAAGATAAAATTAATCAAACTGGACTGAAATTAAGGTGACATGATGTAAAACGTAATTACACAAAATCATTATCTTTTGTTATCTTTACTATTGCTTTGATTGTAATTTAAGACAGGAAGATAAAAAACTAAGTGAGTACTATTGTGATGAGACCCGACCACATGTTTGCATAAGATTACACTAAAGGGATCATAATTCATTTTAGAAACAACGGGATTTCACGGTGAACACTTTACAATGTGATTTTTTTTCGCATTTACCTAAAACTCCAAAAGCTGCATAATACTCAAATGATGAAATTGCTGTTACTTGTGGAACAACAGCATATGAAAGGCTCTACATTGAATCCTTTTTGTTCTGTACATTTCCAAATTGATAGGACGTTCATGATTTGTCAAATGGACGCAATATTACGCATGTAGCAAAGTAAATTTTACCTTGCGATCTACTATCTGTACCTTGCTACACATGAAATAGATGCAAATGTAAACATCTATTTTTGTATGGACTGCAAGCAATAACAACACCGAATTCATCAATGTCAAAAATGTTTTTGCATTCCATTATGTTCCATCGAAGAGATTAATAATTTCATCAGGTACCAAACTACTGCGGTTTGAGAAAGCTTCCTAGTTTTATTTTAATGCTTTTATTCAAGATTATCATAATTATTAGGGGATCGAGGAGGCAGCACGAACAGGCCCGCCCCTCCCCATAAATCTCATACGAAATTTGACTTTGTAAGGTGTAACGCAATTTGAAGTAGAACCTTTTTACATAAGAAATACTTTGCCTGTCAGAATAAATATTGAGCTGCTCTGTAGATTGTCTATCAATTTTAGTTTTAATTGCAGTAAAAAAATTATCTTAAACGAAACTTATCGAAACCCTATGGGAGCTTCCTTACACACCCTTATGTGCACAATGGATAGGATTTTTTGTAAAATGGCCATTTTCAGGTAAAGGTAAAAATAAGTTTATAATTACAGGTGGAATTGTAAATTGGACCTGTAAGCTTTCGCTGAACTCAAGAATTTGACGTCACGAAGAACGTGTAATGCTTGCGGCGCCTCTCATTAACTGTGAAATCATCAACACGTTAATGGCGAAACGGTAGACAAATCGGCAAATAAGATAATAGTTTTATTGTTAATTTACCATGTATTATTACTGGATTTATGATGCTATTTTCCTGGAAAAAAGACAAAGCACACTGTTTTTTCCATTTTAACTGTAGTCTAGATATACTAAATTTCTGGAAGTTTAATAAAATCAATAAATGTGATTGTGTTCTTGACAAAAGTACAGAGCAAAGTCATATCCTATCATTTCTTTTACTTTTTACGTTGCATTTTAAGAGGATTGAAACTTCAAATTCAATCAATTCAGATAAGGAAATTAAATCTTTTCAGACGACATGAGAGCACAGCGTACTTAAGTTTCGAAAAAGTTATTGTGATGTGCCTTTTGACTCACACAATCAGGCACTTGCCGTCATATTTCATACAAGGTACATCAAGGTGAATGCAACATTATCTTTATGTGAGATTAGTTGAACAAAGCAGCACTGACTTTAAACAAGTAAAATATCATCAATTCACTCCATGTGCACATATCATGATGGTTTTTTGGATGTTCAGTGTTTCTGTTTCAAACTATTTCAACATAAAAGCAGAAAAGAAATGTGCAATTCAATAAATTTGGTTTACATTGTTTGAATCATCAACTTGAAATAACGGAAATATTTCAGTTTTGTAAAAATACCGGGATAATGTATAGTTTGAATTCTGATGTAACTATGTAACTACCTTTTTAGACGCATTGTTAGGTAGCTGACGTACTTTGCGTATAAAGATAAATGTCACGGTTGTAAAAACGTGTAACAGTACTTCCTTCCTTGTTCCTTGTGTCCTGATTGTACTTCCTTCACCTGAAAACGCAATTAACATTTCCCTGCAGCCTGTCTCTAAAGCTTCCTCATCTCATTCCCGAAGCACACTCATCTGATGTACCCCATCGGCAAAAAGGTAGCTTGCAGTAAACGAGTTCCAAAGAAGTAGGGGCAGCGCCTGCAAAAGCGCAGTCTTTCAGTGATTGTGTTAAATTTTTGTGCTTTCGTTGCTCCTACACTTTGTTCTAGACCGCCAAGATTCGTCGGTTTATTTAAATCTAGCGGAAGAGAACATACAATAGAGCAATGTAATTTTTTGATGTTTTTGTTATTTGTAAGCTAATGGATACAACGTGCAGGCTACAGTAGTCAAAACAGTTCTCCCACTCAGATCCATAAAGCTTTTTACTAACCGTACACTAGCACTTATGAAATGAAAGCAGTAGACAAGTACCATTCATCAGGAGCAGTGGCGAATCCGGGATTTGTAGTAAGGGGGCGCCAACCTTGGTGCGCCCTGACTTTTACCAATTTTGTGAGCATAAATCACCAAAAACTGCATGAAAATTAGGAAAATTTTGGTTGTAAGGATGGTGAGAGGGTTGGATCCACCAATGAAGAGTGTACTGAGTCTATAAAATTGTGTATCAAATCAAAACGTTATTGCAGATAGGCATCATGGTTTCTCTAAACAGAATGGTATTTGTTGTAGAAAATTAAATTCATGAACAATACCTTATTTGTGCTGAAAAAGTTTGGGACCCCAGGTGGGGATCGAACCCATGTCCTCCGGGTTACATGACCGGTGCTCTACCAGAATGGTATTTGGCCATGACGAATTTTTTATGTGATTGAATAGCTATCTTTGATAGTTGTTGCAAAAAAACGTCCCCAAATATTACATCAAAGAGGGAAAGTTGCATAGTTCTAAAATTCTACGTTGGTCTTCCTGGTTTGCCAGTGCGAGTTCTCTATAGTGATTTAAAAATGCGCTGTGATCCAAAGAAAATGAGATTTCAGAGACACTAATTAGTAATTTCCCATACAAATTACATATCCATAAACTATAACCCGATAACAGAAGGGATTATCAATGTTCAAAGGACCTATTGATGAAACAATCCGATTGATCTCAGTGAGGCACCAGAAAACAATTGTGGCGATTTGTTTTGCGCTGGGTTCACTGACTTAAATCAGGGAATGACGAACACTGTTGTAGATTTGCCAACAAATAATAGGAAGACCTACAGTTGTAGGACATGTGTAGGGAACATGCGATGCGTTATGGGATAATAATATATTGTAAAACTGCTTATCATCAACGATATTAAATTCTATGAGGTTTGAGGACCCAGATCTGTGTGGAAATTATTTCATTCATTTGTCGCGCTCAGCTCTTGAAATTTCTATAAATTTGGAAATATACGGAACAAAGGAGAGAACAAAAATTGATAATTGTAATCAAGACCAGTGCACAATAATTTATAGAGGATTTTCTGGCTCTTGACTTTCAATAGGGTAACAAACGAACAAGATACAGACTCATACTGTTTATGAAAACAACCTAAGCCTTTTTTCAGATGTGTATGCCGCAATATGTGTTAAAACACGGGACAGTAAAGCATTTCTCTTTTGCATTTTCCCTTGTGGACCCAGGTGGTGTGGAGTAAAGCCAAGTATGATTACACATTTATTACGTTTGGCCTTAAAGCTGCGAACATTGCCCTTTTCCCCGCCAGCATGGAAATTTACGCATAGCTGTAAGCTACCCATTTCTATTCCTTAATATTTCATAGAATCATCAGCTTCTGAAATTCTTATCAGATTGGAAACGTTCAGCACAAAAAAGAGAACAAAATAACAGTACGGTGTGCTGCTGATGTGCTATTGTTCCAAAACTGAATTTCATCCTGTTCATTTTGGCATACTTACTCAAGAAATGCTTATGATAAGTTGACATTTTTCTTCGATTTTATATTTTTTCTCCCTTCCCTTTTTCCTACGCCGGCTACGGTAAGCTCATTCCGTTTAGTTTCAATAGCACCGCAAACAAAGTTAGTCACATCCAAATCTATCGCTCCATTTTACTCAGTAATAGAACCATATCTGAAGCGTCTTTATTTTGGTAATGGAGTCGTCTTTTTATGGCGGACTTGCTTTGTTCTAATTACCAATATGAGTTGTGGCTTGGAGCGTCTTCTGCTTCTGAGGAAACAACTAATAAAGCTCTGCTTCACCCGTCTAGACGACTCTCAGCTCAGCCGTAAAATAGACAATAAAACCAACTACACGCGGCAATTAGGCAGGAAATAGGCACAATGTACCGTCTGATAGTGTCTACCAGATTGATGTAAGGAAAAATGGACATTATATACAAGAAAATTATATTGATCGAGTATGTTGTGGTACTGTATTATTGCTTCTTTAGAATTATCTTGGGCTGAGAGTGAACACACGAGGTTAGGGTGTCAAAGTTTAATGAAAAATTTCGCCACTTTTCGTTGTACATTTGTCGATGTTTACACAAGCTTGTAATAACTGGTAGAAACCCTTTTAGAAACTTGTGGTTGGCTTTAAAATCCTGTTGAATCCTCTCGCTGTGACTGTGTTTTGAATCCCGCGCTGTATCATTGATTCCCACAAAATGCTGTTGTTCCAAAACTGATACAATTTTCAGATTCTCTTGTGTACAGAGTGTTACTTACACTGTCCTTTGTACATAACAGTACATTTCTCAGAGGTGTTTGATCGCAAATCTCAGGAGCTATATGATTCGTGTAATGCAGTTTTAGTGACTGTCCCTTTTCGCCCGGTAATTTGGTTTCTTTACCATAATCTCAGTTATTATTGTGTCTAGACTGCCCACGATTGACAAATAATTGACGGATAGCCCAGACTGTGTGAGATTGACGGATAGCTTACAATATGGAGCATGTTCACTGTTAGTGGATTATAGTCATTGTATCACCAGACATCAATTCATCAGGGCAATAACCGCCTAATCTATGTTCCATTGCTTTGTATTGATTTTGAAATACTCAGATGCAAGTTTGCACTTTCGAACAAATCCGAAGTGTTATGTATTTAAGGTGTAATATTGGGCCCAAACTAGTATTTGTTTTAAGGAATTGGAATTAAAGTCTTAGCTTTTATTTCTCTCAACAGTCAGAGTTCAGTAAGGTACTGAGTATACAACCCATTTATTGTCCTTGAGGTGCTGCCACAATTGTGTGACGCCGGGAAAATCTAGCACACCAAGTGTATTCCTTAAAATCACGCTTTATCATATGCCACCGGGAAAGCGAAAAGTTGTCAGTTCAAGTTACGATCTGTACATGTCTGATTCCACATTTCCAAGGAAAGACTTTGAAAAAGAAAACCAGGAAATATATCAAATTACAGTTTTAAGGTGAAAACCTTGTGTCTATTGGAATTTACAGTCACTGATCCTAAACCCATTAAACTGATTAAATGAATTCCCGCAATGACCATCGTCCCACCAGGAGGAGCATCCTCACAATGCATCAACCACAATGATGATTAACCTACTTGTTACACTATTTATCTGCTGCATTCAGCTCAGTTAACCGCCACTGTTGTTGAACTCTGTTTATACAATTGGTGGCTAAAGATTTCTCTCGAGTCAAAACCTCCATCAGAAAACGAAATATTCGCGAAGAGAACAATAGAATCTCTCGCTGTAATGTATATTTTAAATTGTACAGAAAATCAGGAGTACATCACAGAACTATACATTGAACTGGAACTATTGACGAAACGAAAAATCATTTCACTGAACTCTCTTTGAAATATCACATTATACACAGGCAAATGTACAAATGGGTGTTTCAAGTTCGCGTTGAACCAAATTACAAGTTATCAGTGTTCAACTTAAACGGAGTGCAGAAAACATTGTGCTGCATAAACTATTCACCCCTTGAACTCTGCGAAAAACCTAAAAACCAGAGGACACATCTAATCAAAGTTAATCCGAAGCCAAAAAAATGTAGCTGGTGGTTTCTCGCAGGAATGAGAGTCTAGAAAAGAAAATATGCATTTGTTCTAGAGTTACTTTCAACATGCAGGAGTCTAATTGCAACACGAGCTTTTATACCTAAAATTAAGTGATGTTGTGGTGAACTGCAATAGTAAAGCTTACAATTGTGGCAGCACCTGATGTGCAATAAATATACGCTACACATTGTTCCCTACTGAACAAAACGCAAAATTACAATGCAATCCTAAGCTGTACCAGACTGACCATGGACAAGGGAACACGGAAAACCAAACCAATTTAAGACATGATTTGTTACCGGAGTCCTCTTCATGGCCTCCAAGTTGTCACTTGGGAGTTTAAGATGGGACCGATACAAACCAATTTTGACAGTTGATTTCCTGAGATTTTAGTAGCTGAATCTTTTTTCCCCCTGTTTTTTTATCTAGGTCCTAGGATAAAAGTTCTATCAATCATTTGGCGACGTTCTATACGTTTTTGTGTGATAGGCTTATGGATTGTGATTTTGGCTCGTATATTAACAAAGCATGCTGAGGCGGGTGAAAGTGGCAGCACAGTCTAGCCTTGTTTTGCGGCAAAATGACCGCTAATCCGCGGCCTTCTGTTTGAAAAATAGCAGGCCAATAGCACGTTGTGGAATTCTTTAGTTCTCTCTTTTGTCTGGAAGTTTCCAAATTGATAGGGATTTCAGGAGCTGTGATCACTGTAATAAAAAGTAAATTGGCCACTTCCCTGAAAATTTCACATTTGCACCGCAATCAGGTATGAAGAACAGTTGCATGACAACAGTGCCGTGGTTTGACTCCTGTCTTCTTGAGATGTCGGCTTTGTCAATCAATGAACAAACAACCAGGGGAAAGAGCAGCGATTCAGCAAAGCATTTTAAATTCAAACTTTTTTCCTTCTTTCTATTACAAACTTTCTTGCTCAGACACCTCTCATTTTTGATCAATTATCAGCAGTTACATTTGAAACAACGAAACAATAGCATTGTCACAAATTTATGTTAACTTGTCATCCCTAAAATGGGTTTGTTGGAATATTGTTTGTAAACACCAGATAACATATCCAACAAATATGTCAAATGAGTCAAGCCTAATGCGGTACAACTGCAACTTAGTCATGTCAAAATTATATATTATCTTCTCGATTTGTTTATTTACTTTTTAAATGGACTTGACGAAAACAGGTATACTTATTTTTACTTTTGTAAACACACATCAATTTTTACTAAATGTAAGACTGAAAAATTAGATTATTACAATTGTTTACTTTGGGTGTAATAAATATTTGTAATGAAATTTATATAGATGGTAAAATATATTTGCAAGTGAGATTACCCTGTCATCCCTGTCATCCCCATAACGGAATAATGGATCTCAAACTTTTTTTGTAAGACAAGTCGACCAGACAAGATAATATCTCGTTTTGACGTGACTACGCTATTATTACCGCCCGCGTATGCGGTAAAGTAATGTTTTCAGTCGTGTGTGTGTGTGTGTGTGTGTGTGTGTGTGCGTGCGTGCACATGCGTGTGTGTGTGCATGTGTGTGTGTGTGTGTGTCTGTCTGGACTATAACTTTTGAACTGCTTGATCTAGAAACTTCATTTTTGGTATGATGGTACATCTTCATAATATCTAGGTCAAGTTTGAGTGTCAAGGTCATTGGCTCAAATTCAAGGTCACAGCAATAAAAAGTGTCAAAAGTGTTTGTGTTGTCTAAATATATCATAAGTTATGATGTTTGAGACAAGTAAATGGGGTCAAGGTCAAAATATAGGTCAAGGTTATTTGAAGGTCAAGGTTGTTTGAAGGTCAAATTTCTGGATTTTTGTAGTTTTTTCATGTTTTAATAACTATTTGCATTTAAGTTACTATTTGCGTTTTGATGACTATTTGCGAAGCGGGCAGTTCGGCCTTTGATTGGAAGGCATTCTTGTTCGTTTTCTGCTGATTGCGAGAAGGTGCTCAATACGAAATCATGCTTCATGATGAAACAAATGTTACAAATTCAATGTCATACTGGCAACAGATCTGGGGTCAGGTATTGATCATCTTAAGTGTCATATCAACTTGGTACTCAACTACTTCAACTCAGCACCAAGAAAGACTGAAGCACTTGGCAAATTGATAAACGTAGCAGAAATATCCTCTTGCAAAATATCATTTTTATAATGCATTTCTAAGTTATTTTATTTGTTGTTTAAAACATTGTAACCCGCCTGAAGAACACATTTAACACAACTACAATGCGTAAAAGGACAGCAAAAAAAAGAAGTCATTTTGCCTAAATTCAACACGTTACAACACGCTGCAAGTTACTTGCTAGCTTTAAATGATATTCGAACAGTTATCTTTTAACTTCATGCTTGAAGACATTTTTCTTTCTGATACATATTGTGTGTATGATAAAAGCAGAGTAAAACATTAGAATCTCAGTGGGTTTTCATTGGCACAAACTGCCGTCATTGATGAACCCATTAACTTGATTATATGAAATCCCATAACATCACCAGTTCTCTCATGGTACCTCTGTAGGTAAGCTGTACATGAACATTATATCCGTTCTGTCTCATTAAGTTCACTGCGGGAACCTTTGAAACCTTAAATCTAAAGGAATAAACAGAATGTTAATTTCAAGATTAAAATAAATCTATTTTTTCTTGAAACAAGTCTTATTTGAGTATTTTAGAAATGTAATTTCAACGTTGAGGTAACACTTACAGACCAACTGACAAAGTCAATTTCCTTCCTATTAATTGTGGAGGCTTTAAATCAGTGTCAGTCCAATCAGTCAGGCTATAAACTCTTACACAAGAACATTTACATCTAATTGCACTTTTCTCCTTTTCATGATTGTATTCACACCACATCCATCACCTTCAATTTACATTTAAATGGTATTTGTTAACTTTAACTAAGGCCTTTATTATGTAATATAAAGGGATTGAAAATAATACTCTCAATAGTGACCAAGTATGGAGGTTGACTTTCAGTAGGATAGTTTGAGGAACATATTGATTGGCTATACCAAATGGATACAACTTTATTTACATAAGATTTAGTTACACTTGCAAAAAGAATTATTAGAAATTTTCATACCATGGATCAGGAATTCGGCAGTAATTAATATTGCTATTGTGATCATTTATATGCATGCAAAAGTTTGACCAACAGATTGAGGAAGCGGAAGAAGCAAATTTCAGAGAGACACAGAAGATTACTTTGTCAGTTGATTAAACAATAGTAATTTCACAGTATTTACTCTGGAATTTACTGCCATGGTTTGTGAACTCCGTGGACTAGTTGAAAAAGTCCTCATGCTACAAACTGTCTTTGCTGACATAATTGAACAAATTTGTGGATTGATAAAGAAAGAACAGTATAACTTTGAGTTACTTTGAATGGTACAAAAAGAGGATCATTTATCTTAAATAAAACCTCAAGGCCCAAATATTAAATTCCACTTGTATAAAAGCTATTATCTACTCTAATACAAATATTCCTGCTGTGGAAGTTATGTTTTAGGTTATCAGATGTAGATGTCTGGGGAGAGAACGGAGAGTAAGAAACTCCTTAAAGTGTTGCAATTCTAAGTACTCAATTTAGCTAATCCCAGACATCATGCAATATTGCAATACATTAAGTTAGAACTGTGTACTTTATGGCTTCATTACTATCATTACTAACACTTGATTAGTAAACCAAAGTTGGAAAATGTATGGGTTTAGTTTATTCAGTAAATATGCAATTTTACTGTATTTTCTTTAAGATATATTCTTCTGGCTACTTTGAAAATCCATCTCAGACCATTAGAAATAAATAAACAGTACTGTACTTGCCACACATGCAAGACAATACTCTTTCATACAGTTCTACCAATAGAGATACTATGGTCACGCACGTTTGCTACAATTATCAATTATGACACTATTGAAAATCACTCAGCTGTTGTGCTTGTTAAAGATAAGCAGACTTACATGGTAACAAATGCCTTTTTCTTTGGTGTTAGTAAGTTATGAGTATCCCTCTTAAAAACCAATAACTGTGATCATTCTTTTAATATGGAGAACTTTAGAAGTTATACCACTTCAATCTGATGGACATTTGACGACTAAGGCACAGACGATAAATAGGAATCGTCTGTGACTAAGGTACGAACAGAATGGTGCAACAGAACAACTGATGGTGTAAGCAGCATTGCAATCAAGTTCGCAGGAGGTGATGCTGACTTATATCCCACACAAATTAGCCGTAAAATGAAACGTAAACCCCCTTCACAGTCTATGTTGCTTTGGTTAAACCCTGGATAAATCTCGCCGTCCTTCTGTAGATAAATCAAACAAGATATTAATTTCAGTTTCCCAATAGCGGATCATTACCAGATTAACACCTGCAGCCATGTTATTCCTTCTCGCAAGATTTGACTTAAACTGAGTAAAATAGACGTTATCCCGTTTGAGTTGATTGAAAGATATATGCCTACATTGTTGTGATCAATGGGTTGGAGGAAAAGTTCGTAAAGTTCGTAAAATTTAAAGAAATGTGTCCACAAATATGATATCACTTGATACATTGCGCAAAACATTATTTCTTTCAGAGAGATATTTGCCTGTCTGAACAACGAGAAAATGAATTCCACCCATGCCTGTCCACTCCTATAAATTTTCACTGATCTCTCTGTGGAACCTTAGATTCTGATTTTGGTTGGTTCTAGGTTTATAGCCCTATTGATAACATGTACACACACCACTAAAAGCACCGTGAATAATTCCATTTGGCTAATAGAGCATTCACACATATTGAAAGCATAACAGTTATTTCAGAATACGGTAATAAAATAAATCAGGGAATAATTTATAAATCGTGAGTTTGTGAGACAATAACTGTTATTGAGGTACACAGAGTGCTTTGCAAAGTAGCTTTATGTCTTTCATTTCTGGCTTGGGATCCTTAGGTGCTTGTACTCACCATAATAGGTCACACAGCAGTAAGCATATTGAACTGATACATAAAAAGGAATTAAAACAGAAAATAGACGACAAAACATTAGTTAAAATAACTACTTGGTCCCTTTAAATTTCTTAAAAAGTAACATCATTCGTTACATTCTGGATGGTGAACAAATGTGAAACAATGTGTGAATGTATTCTCTACCGTTTCACTCAACAGATTCAATATTTACCCGGTTAAAATTTGTCCTGCTAAATTAATAGATTTATCAAATTTCGGCAAGATATTTTTTATATGTAAATAAAACTTTAATTGTCTCTGTAGCTTTTTCACGTTTCAGGAAGATATTATATTGTCGATATATTTGTATGTAGACAAAATTTTGTTGTCCCACTGCGTCATTTATTTACCATGATAATAAGTAAAATACAAAACTGAATGAAGTTAAAATCCTTTATTCTGGAAATTCCATTGAAAAGAAGTTTATAAAGAAATCGGCAAGAAATTATTTTGCCGAAGCTTGATAAAGCTAATGATAATATGATGTTTATGGGGAGTTCGTAGGGTTTATAGTAATCGAAAAAACTACCGTTCCCAGACTCCAGCCTTTACCTGCATACTCTGTAACCCTTAGTTCTTCTTTGATGTTGTTTACACGTGGATAATTACTCTAAAGAGTGGATAATGACGTAACACATGAGTACATTCTTTATACCGATACAGAGAATCCAATAAATACGATGTTACTCTGTCAGTGGTTACATGTATTCAATGAACATTAACAGCGCGTCTTCATAAACTACATGGTCCCTTCCTTAACGGCCGTTAAGGCTGTCACACTGGTCTAGGAGCGTGCGCCCCTTACAGGGCATTGAGGTTTCCAGGGCCGCTTAACACAACGAATTGCTGCACGCCC